>MCFG01000002.1:432500-475000 GCA_002104895.1 Anaeromyces robustus | reverse complement strand
GTATTTATATTGTTATTGGTATTAGCATTGATATTATTTATATTGGTATTAATAGTGGTATTATTTATATTGGTATTAATATTGGCATTAACATCACTATTGGTACAATCTATATTTGAATCATGAAGTCTATTATTTCTTGATATGATTGATGATGCTATATTTTTAATACTATATCGTGATAATGAAGGTATTGTGGATGAGGAAAATGATGTACGATTTCCCATAATGGATGTATGTTTACTTTTTAGAGAATTAGTATAATTATCAACATTTGGATTGATCATGGGTGGATTTGAATAATTATGTAAACTCATTCTACATCTGGAAGATTCATATTTTAATAAAGCATCATTACCTATAAAACGAGATAAACTTGGTTCACCACAACTACTGGCATTATCTGGTATATCAGAGTAACAACTATTTCCACCAGTGGAATTTTGTCTTAAGATTTCTTTTCTTTTATTTGAAAAATAAAGTTCTACAACATTATCCAATTTATTCATATTTTCATAATTTTCATTTTCACCTTCCAGTAAACCCGTACTACTACGTGAATATTCATTTAAATCTTGTTGATAATCATCCATATCATTTATATTACGCATATTATTCATACTATGCATACCATGTAATCCATTTATAGTATTCATGGGATGCCAACTTAACGCTTTTAAATCTGCATAATTAAACGAATTTCTATTAAAAGTTGATGGTATAATAATTGATTCTTTAATATTTATATCTTTATCTACTGCTTTCTTTTCTCTTGAATTTAATTCATCTTCAGCTAAAGAAGCTAATGGAGCAGGTGATACTTTCAATATAGAAGGAATCTATATATATAAACATATTTATTATTTAATTATTGAAAATTTATAATATTTAGTGAATTGGAAATTATACACAATTTGATAATTCATATTTAATTTTATATGTTAAAAATTATTTTAAATTATTATCACTACTATTGTTATTTTTTATTTAACACAAACACTATTACAATAATATTACAATAATATTTAATAATATTTAAACAATATATATAATTTATATAATAAATATTTAAAACTTACCGTTTCTCTTGACCTTTTTCCTGAACTAAATTTACTTTTGATTTGTTGAGATACTGATGAATTACTTATTTTTGTTATAGTTCTCATGGAATGTTTAGAATTATCTGACTTTGTATGTTTTGAATATAGATGTTTTGAATGATTTGAATGGCTACTATTTAAAAAGTAATCATTACTTTTATTGGAATACATTTTCTTTGTAAAGCATAATACTAATAATATGAATAATGCAAAAATTACTAGTAGTACAAGATTTTGTATTACTGTTGGTTTTTCATTTTCTTGATAACTCGGTAGACTATTATATGAAACATCATGAGAAGGTATTGGGGAATTTGAGGTATATCGTAGACTACTATTTTCATTGGTTTGGTTTATTGAAGGAGTAAAGGGTAACTGAGACTCAATTTTGTCATTATCTATTTGTTGATCTTTATTATATTTATTATTAGAAACATTAGTCTCTTTATGTACTTTCTCTGTAAGTATTAGCTCATCATCGTCTGATTTAATTTTTGATTGTTTATTATCTTCTTTTGACATTTTTAATTTTTATTTTATTTTATTTTATTATTTTACATATATATTTATATTAATTTAAATAATAATTTATTTATTTAACAAAAAAAAAACAAAAAAAAAAAATTTATGCTTTTTACATATATTTATATTTTAATATATAATTTCATATTTTATGTATAAAAATAAAAAGAAAAAGAAAAAAGATAATTCAAATATTACATAATTTAATTATTTTTCTTTCTTTTTTTTTATATAAATATTTTATTTTTATACAAAATTATATATATTGTTTTTTAATAATTTTATTTTTTATTTTTATACTTGTATTATTTGATATTAATTTTGTATTAAATATTTAATCTTTTTATAAATAATTATATGATTTATAAACGATGTAATAAGATAATAAAAAATATGCTCAATAATTTCTATTCTTTGATAGGATTGAATGTTATAAACTAGTTCTTTTCTTTTGATTTAATAAGTATAAAATTTTTGAAGAATTGTATAATAAAAAGAATTTAATTTACTTTATGATTGTATTATTTTTTTTATCATTTATTTCGTTTTTTTTCCTTTCCTTTCTTTTCTTTTCATTTAAATATATTTATTTTTTTTTCTTGTTTTTATTTTATTTTTTTTTTAATTTCCAAAAAGATTTTTATTATATTATTTAAAAAAAAAAGTATATACCAGTATTACTTTTTTTTTTTATAATTTTAAAAAAAATTTTTTATTTATTATCATTTATCTTTAATTAATATTTTATATTTTAATTGAACCCGCTTTATTTTTTATTTTCAATTTTAAATCCAGTTTTTTTTATTTAACATATATTGATTATTTTTCTTTTCTTTAAAAAATAAAACAATAAAAAATAAGCGATAAAATATTAATTATATTAAAATAACGAGGAAAAAAAAGAAAAAAAGTAAAAAAAAAATTAAAAATAAAAAAACAAAAAAAAAAAAATAGAAAAAAAAAATATAAAAAAATTTTTATATATATTATTATATAATTTTATATATAAAATATATTAATATATATGTATTATATATGATATTTTATGATATATTTTTTATATATTAATATATATTTTTATAATAAATAATTATTTAAATAAATAATAACAAATAACAGAACAGCTACAAATATATTATATTTTAAAATAATATATATTATAATATATATTATAATATATTATTTTTTTTTAAAAATATTTATTTATTTATTTATTGCTTTTTGTAATCAAAAAGTAATAATAAATTATTTTATATTTAAAACATATATAAAATATTAAATATTAATAATAAATAATATTTAATATATATTCTATATATATTACAAAAAATTTTTTTTATTTTTAAATTTTCCTTATATGTAACTTTAATTATTATTTTATTAAATTAACTAGAATATAATCAATAGTTAATATATATAATAATATATAAAAGTATATATTAATATAACTGATTATATTATTAATAAATGATTATATTATTATAATCAATTATAATGATTTTCCAAGTATAAATTATCTTTTTTTTTTTTAAATATATTAAAATATAATTTAATATATAATATAATAATTTTAATTTAAATTAACCATTTTTTTTTCTTTGATTTAAATAAAATATATTAAGAATTTGTTGCTAATATATTAATAATATATGTATATATTTTTATTATTTAATAAATATATTAATCTATTATATATAATATGATATATTATTTATATATTAAATGTTTACACTGAAAATATATTAAAATATAATTATAATTTAAATTTATGCCGTAATACATATGTATAATAAATATGTTTTATATTATAAATTAAAATTAACATAATATATTAATATGTACTAAAATAAAAATAATATCATCATTATTTAATAAATAGATATATAAATAAAATATAAATAAATTTGTATAATAAAATAAAAGAATATAAAAACAAATCATATATAAAATTGTTGTTAATAATATTACTTAATATAAATTATATATTATATTATATTATCAAATATTTAGTTTAAAAATATATTTATTTTTATATTTTTATATATATTTATTTTTCTCCAAATTATTTTTAAATTAATAAATAGTAGTTATACATGATAATAGTATTACTATTACTATTACTATTAATATTACTAGTAGTAATATAAAATACATAAAATAAATAAATAAAATGACAAAAGAGAAAAAAAAAATATTTGAAACATGTCTAACAAACAAAAAAGAATTATTATAATAATTATATTTATATTTATATTTATATTATATTATATATTATATTATATAATATAATATTTTAATATTATTTAAAGTAAAAATAAAACAAAACAGAAAAAATTTTTTTTATTGTTTTAATAATTGATTTCTAATAGTAATAAATAAGAATGTTGAAATTAATAGAAATGAGTCAGTTTTATTGAATTTAAATTATGTAAAAAATAATAGAAAATAAAAAAAAATATTGCATAATAATTATTAATTGTATTATAGAATAATGAAACATATTTAATGCATTTATTTTTTATTTAATTTATTGTTTTATATATAATTTGTAACATTTCGATATTTTTTTTTTATTTTATTTTATTTAACAATAATATTATTAAAAATAAAATAGTTGATTATATTAATTAATAAAAACAAATGGTTTTATATAGTTTTAACAAAAAAAAAAACTAAAACTAAAAAAAAAAAAAAAAAAAGAACTAGATTGACATTAATTATTTGATTATTTAGATATGCAATGTAATATAAACAATTAAAAAATGTCATCACTTTTTGTTGCTTTTTCATTTGTTACCTGTTATTTTTTTAATTTTTTTTTTACTTTAAATGATACTGAAATTCATATAAAATTTTTCATTTAATTGTTATTTTAAGAAAAGAATAATTTTATTGGTAATTTTATAACAATATAAAATAAATTTCTAAAAAACAAAAAAAAAGTAATTATTTTATTAACTAAAAGGTAAATTAATATAATACTAATATAATATAAAGACTATAATATAATATATAAAGTAAATAAAAAAGGTTTCCTTTTATTTTATCTTTTAAACTATTTAGTTAAGGCTTTTTTTTTTTTAATAGTCTACTTAAACTACAATAAATAAATTTTTGAATTTTTAAATAATTAATAGATCTTTTTTTTCTATTATTATTATTTATTCATTTAATAAAATTACATCTCATCAAATAAAACAAAATATATTATTTTTTTAATTTTTTTTTTATTTTGATCTTATATCAAAATACACATCAAATAAAACAAAACAAAATAATATTATAATTTAAACTTTTTTTTTTTTTTTATTATTTTTATTTTGATATGATACTTCTCAGTTTTAATTTTTTTTTTTTTTTATATACACACATATCAATAAAAAATTAACCACAAACTAAATATTATTCTTATTATAATTTTTTTATTATTACTAACTATTATATAATTTTTTTTTTTTTTTTTTTTTTTTTTTTTTTTGCTATGACCGGGGTATGCTTCTTTGACCTTCCCTAATGTGAAGCAGTAAGCCCACTCCCTAATAATTAGGTGGTAGTGTGTCCCTCATGGACTGCCATACTGAAAGTCAGCTTCGGCTTTCCCAATCATGTACAATAATTGCTGATTTATATTCGCAAGCCACACATTCTCGGTGCCCGACAAACCTCAAACAAGGCTGATGAAAAGCCCAATGGTCACGTGATTCTAATTCACTTGGTTATTCTACGTTATTGATTGGTACAGGTTGGATTTTCTCAAAGAAACAATATTAAAGACTATAAGTGTCAGGCAGTACAATAAATTATTAAATTAAGAAGTTTGGTATAATTAAGGAAGGACAATACTTAACCTGGCGGTCGAACAAGTCCTGATGAAAAACCCACATAGAGGAAACATCAGACCCGCGGGGTCGAACCAGAGACCTTATGTATGCTAAGACAACGCCTTAACAACCAGGATAAAAACTGGTTTGACCTATTATATAATGATATACATTAAATTGTTTTGTTTTTTAATTTATTATGTAATAAGACAAAAAAAAAAAAAAAAAACGAAGTATATAAATATAAAAATAAATCAAATGGTTTATATATAATAATTATTACTTATTATTTATTATTTAATATTGTTATAATACTTATAATATATGTGAATATTAAATATATATTAAAAAGTAAAAATAAAAATAAAAATAAATATAGAATTACAAATTTTAATTAATAATAAAAAAAAACAACTCATTTAATAAAATATTTTTTATTTATATATGATTAAATTATTTAAATAAAACTGTTTATTTAAATAATTATTTATTCATTCATTAATTTATTAATAAAGTTATTTAATTATTTAATTATTTAATTATTTATTATTTATTAATTTTAAAAATATTTTGTATTTTTTTTTAAAATTTTGTTGTTTATTTATTTTGTAGTTGAATTTGTATTTAAATTTTGATTTATAAAAAAATATTATTTTATATACATGATAATATATCATAATTAATTAGAATATATATAATAAATATATAATAACTTTTACTATTTAATAAATATTTTATATTCATTAAAGTTTAAAAATATCTTTAAAAATAAAAAAAAAATTATTTTTATTCATTAATGGATGGTATGACAATAATCAAAAAAAAATTTTTTATTTATTAATATTTAATTTTGTATTTATTAATTTAACACATAAAAAATACAAAAAGTAAATAAAATTGCTATTTATGGTGTTTTTATTTATTTATGTAACATTTAATAATATCACGTGTAAATCAATATTTATGATAACTTTACATTTATTATATATTATATATAATATAATATAATAGATAATACATAACATAAAAAAAAATATAATACTATTTGTACTTTTAGGGTACAGAAACTAAAAATAATAATAGGGATTTTTTTAATTTAAATATTATATAATAAAAATAAATAACTGATTTAAATATTAATTAAGTAAATACATTATGAAATATAAATAATAAATAAATAAATAAATAATAATGTACAAATAAGTACAAATATTAAAATTACTAAATATATAAATATTAAATAATAATATCAAACATAATTAATAAATATATTAGTAAATATAACTGATATAGAAATGATAAAACATGTTTATTATTAATAATTAATAATTAATAATTAATATGACCATTTTCAATAGTTATTAAATATTATTAAGAATAATAATAAAAAAATAAAAAAATAAAAAAAAAACAATTTAAATAAAAAATAAATAATTATTAATTATTAATAATATTATTATTGTTATTATATTATTTTTATCCATTATTTATTACTATTATGAAATATTATTTCCATCATTCTTTTCCTTTTATTCTATTATTATTATTATTATTATTGTTTTTATTAATACTAGCATTTTTAATAATATTTTTTTCTTTTTGTAGAATATTAGATTATTTATTAATTCATTAATAGAATAATGAAAATTTTTTATTATATATAAAATTTATATATATTTATTGGTTGGATGATAATTAAATAATATTTCTAATATTTTAACCACGTTATTTTAATATAATATTAAGTATTAGAAAATTCTATTTTTCGTTTAAAGATAATTTTATATAATAATAAAAATAATAATAGTAAGTATAAATATAAATATATGAAAAAGAAAAAAAAATGTCGTATGACAAACTAAGAATTAATACTAATTTTTATTAATTATCATCATCATTATTATTATATTAATTATCATCATTATTATTATTATATTAATTGACTATAATAATTAAAAAAATATGTTACTTCTTTTTTTTTTTTTTTAGAATTAATTAATAGATAATTTCTATCTGTTACATGATAATTGATATATTTATATTATAAACTTTACATGATAATCATATTCATTTCATATACATTATATATTTATTCATATTTCTATAATAAATCAAATAATAGTAGCTAATATCATTACAAAAAATAATCTCTTTATAAAATAATTGGCAAATAATTCATGATCATTATTTTTTTTACTATTAATTTATTATCCTTTTTACATATATAATTTAAAAAGGGTTTTATAGTTGTTTTTTTTAATTATATCTATTTCAATATTAATAAAATATATTATATTTAAAAAATGTATCTATGAAAATTTAAAATAAATATAGGAATGAAATACAAATATATAAACAAAATAAAAATAAAAATAAAAATAAAAATAAAAATATATTACATAAAAATATGTCTTGTTTTTATTTTTATATTTTATTATTATTTTAATTACTTAGTTTTTCAAATGGTTTATATATTATAAAAAAAAAAAAAAAAAAAAAAAAAAAGACAAATTCTATTTATATCATTTAATTTTTTTATTTTTTATTTTTATTATTTTTTTTTTATATTTTTTATTATTTTTTGTGGATTTTTTTGACAGTTTTTATTGATTTTTATTTAAATGCTATTATTGTTATTTTTATTGGATTCTAATTTCATTTTTTTTTCTAATTCTATTATTTGTATTTTTACTTTTAGTAGATTCTCTTATTTTTAATGCTATTATTACTTTTTTTATTAATGCTATTATTAATATTTTTATGTTTAGTTTATTTGAATTTTCATTTTTTATAATGCTATTATTGATATTTTTAATATTTTTATGTTTAGTTTATTTGAATTTTCATTTTTTATAATGCTATTATTGATATTTTTACTTTTAGTTCATTTGAACTCTCTTATTTTTAATGCTATTATTACTTTTTTTTTATGTTATTTGGATTCTAATATTTTTATGTTTTTATTTTTATTTTTTTATTTTTTTAATTTTTTATTTTTTCATTTTTTTATTTTTTTTTTGTTTTTGTTTTTTATTTATTTTTGTTTTAATATTATTATTTTATTTTGCTATTATTTTTATTTTATATTTAATTTATTTATATTCTTTTTTGTTTTGTTTTATTTTTCTTTTTCTTTTTCTTTTTATTTGGTATTTTGTATTTTTATATTTTTTATTTTTAATATATTTTTTTTATTTTATTATATTATTGATTATTTTATTAATATTTACTATTATTTTTATTCTAAAATATATATTCAATATATATTCAAATAAATTTCATAATAGATATATAAAAACTTTGTGTGTTTTTTTTTTTTTTCACCTATTATATTATTATTATCATTATTTATTGTTATTCTTATATTTTTGTCTAATATATTTTCAAAATTTTTTATTTTCCATTATGAAAAATTTTAATTAGCATTTGGAATACCACACCATGAACCATTCATAACACCCCATTTACCTAATTCATCTTCTAAGAAAACATCATTAGAATCACAGCATGGATAACCATATTGTTCAGACCAACAATTTTTGTATGAAACTAAACATTCATCAGAGATACCACACCATTCATTGGCTTCGACACCCCATAAACCAGTTTTATCATCATAGATATGAACACAATGTGAACAACATTTAAAACCAAGATCTTCAAATTTTTTACATGAATTTGGATCTAGTTCATTAGTTTCAGTTGGTTGAGATGGTTCAGAAGTTTCAGTTGGTTGAGATGGTTCGGAAGTTTCCGTTGGTTTTTCAACAAATCCACAACCAACTTTATCAATTTCACAAGACTTTTCATCTTCCCATCCCCAAAGAGATCCATCACCACCAGTAGCAGTAACTTCACATTTTTTACAATAAACTTTTTCATTTATGAAAGTTGGAACTTCAGTTAAGTAGGATGGACCTGGTAAGTATGGTTTTAACCAAGCCATTTGTCCTGGAAAAGCCTTTTCTGAATTTGGTTCAATAGAGTAAGAATTGTGTCCCCACCATGGACCAGCTGCCCACCATTGAAGACCTAAAACATAATCTCTATTTTCTTGAAGATATTCAATAAGTTCATGAACACATTCTTTACATTCATCATTAAGAGTACCACCAATTTCACCAACCCAACCTTTTAAATTGTTAGTTTTAAGCCATTCAACAAATTCTTTAAGAAGATTTTGACATGGACGTTGAATACAAGTGTCATGAGTTCCAGAGTAATCTTCATCAAAGTATTGGTGAACTTCAAAAATAATATTTTTATCTTCAGATGAGAAATATCTTAAAGCAACATCAGCATTAGCTTCACCATACCAAGCTTCCTTACCCCAACTCCATGCACCATCCCATCCATTACCTGGAATTAAAATATTATTAGTAGCACCAGTGGCACGAATAGCATCAACTGCAGCACGAGCCGCCTTGAACCAATCATCAGTTTCCATATCATGGGGTTCATTAACTAAACCAAACCATACTTTTTCATTATCTTTGAAAATATTTGCTAATTTAGCCCAGAAATCAGCAAAGGCTTCAATTGGAACTTCTTTAGAACCAACAATATTATCATTGTAACGAGCATAATTATGTGGATCAATGATAAGTACAGCTCCCATAGAAGTAGTAGCATCAACAACCTTTTTATATTCAGTAACATCAAATTCACTAAATTCACCAAATAATTCATGTTGGAAACGTTCCCATCTAAGACCCATACGGAAAACATTCATACCTTGTTCAACAGAAGCACGAATGGATTCAATATTTGGATAAATATAATGTTTATTATAAATACCTGGTAAATTATTTTCACCAAATTCACCACCAGCTTCATTAACACCAACCTATATATGTATTAATATTAATATTTATATATTAATGATTTTATGTTCATTTATTTATATATAATTAGTATTAGTACTTATAATAATTAATACTAATATAAATATAAAATTTTAAAGTAAATAATATTTGATTTATAATAAAAAAAAATCATTTTTTATTGTTTTTCTATGTATAAAATATTTTCATATCATAATATAACTTCAAAAATAATTCATTCACTTTTTTATTTTTTATATTGAATATAAGTAATAAAGTATTTATTTAATAACACTTACATATTGAAGCTTAGTTTCTAACTACAATAATATATTTCGATATTATATTATTTCCAGTTTTAAAATAAAAAGGAAAAAGAAGATAAATAAATAATTATAATATTAATAAAATTAGAATTTATTATTTAAATTCTTTATTATAATAATAGATATACTTATTTATATATGTATAATAACTTCACATACACTTTTAGCTGAAAATAATGCTAAAGCAGTAATAAATATAGTTTTAGAGAATCTCATTTTTTTTATTTTTATTTCTAATTTTTTTGTTTAGTATATTCTATTTTAGACTAAATATTATTATTGTTGTTTTTAAAAAAATCTATTATTATTTGATTAATTTTTTTTTATAATTGTTTAGATGTTTTTAAATAAAATATAATTATAAAATATATTGTTCCAGACAATACTAGTATTATTAGTTATATGTCTTCTATTTTAATAATGATAATAATATATAATTTTCTAATTAATAATTTATTAATTCTAATGTATAAATATATTTATTAGAATATGTAAATAATATTAAATAAAATAAAAAAAAAATTTAAAATTTCTAACAATAAAAACGAAAATATCTTCCTTTTATAAAAAAAGGAAAAAGAAAAAATGAAATGAAATAAAATAGAACTTTATTTAATATAATTAAATTAAATTCTTTTTGATTAAAAAAAAAATTTTTTTTTTTTTAATATATTCAATGTGTAATTAAATAGAATAAATAATTAATAAAAATTAAAATAAGAATGGATATATAATATAATGAAAAAAAAAAAAAAAAAAAAGTAATGAAGAATAATAGTATTTAATATAGAATAATAGTATTATTAAATAATGATAATAACTTAATATATATAAAATAAAAGACTTGTCATTTTAAAATAAATAATAAATTAATATATTAATATATATTTAAAACTTTAATTTTTAAAGTTTTTTTTTTTTTTTTTTTTTTTTTTTTAATTAATAAATTCTTTTTTTTACTTTTTTATATTTTTTTTTATAATTTTTTTTATTTTTTCTATTTTTTTCCCTCATATTGTTTATTGATCAGTTTCCGTAAATGGTAATTGTCCATTTTATTTTTTATGTATTTTCGTACAAATTAATTAATTTAATATATTTCAATTATGAATAATCTTTATATTTTATTTTATTTATATTAATATATTAAAAATATAAAAAAAAAATTTTTTTTTCAGTTTTTTTTTTTTTCTAGTGGTTAAGAATTATAACTATATTATTTATTTGTTTTTATTTATTTATATATTTCTATATAAATTATGAACATTCGTAATAATTTTGTTTTGACAATATTGCGTGTAATATAAAAAAATTGTTTTAATTGTTTATATTATAAAAATGAAGAAAGAAAGAAAGAAATAATTCATGAAATATATATATACATATAAATATTTATTCTTATATTTAATAATAAAATAAGTATTATTTAATAAATAAATAAATAAATAAATAAATAAATAAATAAATAAATAAATAATGGATACAAAATGAAATATAAAAATAGGAGTGAAAAACAATACTTTTAATTTTCAAATAGATTATATCATAAATAAATAATTAAACCTTTTATTATTATTCTGCATTATTATTATTTTATTTATTATTCATATTTATATATTACGTATATAATAATAAATTAAAGAATAATAAATTAAAAAAATTTATATAAAAATAAATTAATAGAAAATTAAAAAAAAAGTTTAAAAGTTCAAATTTATTATAAAAATTTGAATTTTTAAAAATAATCTTTAATTAAAAGAAATTAAATATATTTTATAATTTAAAAGGAAAAAAAAGAATAAAAGATATGAATGTTTTTTTAAAAGTCAATATTTGAAAGAGAAAAAGATCATTAAAAATACAAATACTACAAGGTATATAGTTTAAAATGAAATATAGGTTATTTTTATCATTCATTAAAAAAAATTTGGTTATATGGAGTAGTTTAGTATCCCTTGTATTTTCAGGTATATATTCAATATTTTCAAAAAAGTGGCCCATGAATTCAGAAAGGTGCTACTTATACTGCTATTGTTATTCATTTACTGTTTAAATATTATTAAATAAAACAAAGTAAAAAAAAAAATAAAATAAAATCAAAAGAGAAAAAATAAAAAAAAATAAAAAAGAATAAATAATTAAAAAATAAATTAAAAAAAAAAAAATTTTTTTTTTCAATATAAATTAAATTAAATTAAAGGTTACACAAAAATATTATATTATAATGTTATGCTTTTAATATAATGTACAAAAAATTTTATACTTTTTTTTTTCTCCGGTGGAATTTCAATAATAATATTTAAATAATTAATTAATAATTATGTAAAAAAAAATATTTTTGAATAGATATATATATATAATTTTAAGGCTTAATGCTAGAAAATTTTTATTATAAAAATTAATATTTATAAATAATATATTATTAATAATATTATTTATTTATTAAAATATTATGATGTTAATTATTACTAATAATGAATTATGAAATATAATACTTAATTTTTATTATTATAATATTAATAAATTATGATGCTATTATAGAAAAAAAATAACTTTAAATATATAAATAATAAATAAATAATTAAATATATAAATAAATAAATAAATTCTATTTTGGTAAAAAAAATTATTTAGTTATATAGAAAAACAGTAGATTTAATTTCAAATATCTAAACTCTATTTTAAAAATACTTGCTTAAATAAGATTTAATAAATAAATAATTTACGAAAATAAAACAAAGTATAAATAATTTAACAATAAATCATATAAATATATATATATTATAATTATAATAGTATATATTTATATAATTAGAATATATGTTTAATAAGTAAAATCATAAATAATAAATAATTATAAATAATAATAATAATAAACAAAATATTTATGTTATTATTATTATTATTTGTTTTATCAATTAAAAAAACTCTTTTTTTTTTCTAGAGTTTTTTCTTTTTCTTTTGTAATTTTTTATTCTTTTTCATTTCTTTTATACGGAGATCAAGAATATTGTTTTGTCTTTCTTCTTCATCTTTTAATTCTTTTTGATGTTTTAATACCTTTTCTAAATAATTATCAGTATAACTATCTAAGGAATTATCATTATTATTATCATTTTTATTCTTATTCTTCTTATTCTTTTTTAACTTTTTATTCATAGAAGTATAATTATTTATATCTTGATCCATATTAGAATGATTTAATTTTAATTTATCCAAAGGCTTTATGACAGTTTTGGTAGTAATTTTTCCTGAAAAGATCATATCTATATCATCATCATCATTATTATTAAGTGAATTCAAATTGGATTTATTATTTTTATTACTATCCTTTTCATTAATATCACTAAATTTTCTTTTTTTCTTCTTTTCTTTTTTATTATTAGGAGCATTATTATTAAGATTTTGATTTTGGTTTCTATTAGTTATTCCTGTATTATTTTTATGTTTATTATTTTTATTAGTAATATCATTATTATCCTTTATAGAGTTAAAAAGTTTATCAATTAAATCAATTCCGTTGGTATCATCATCATCATTATCATTTTCTTCCAGTAATTTATTTGATTTTTCTTGTTTATTATTATTATTATTATTATTTTTATTATTACTATTACTCTTTTTATTACTTAAACTTGTTGGTAAAGAATCAAATATATTATCAATAATATCATCTGTATTTTTTATAGTTGAATTCTTCTTTTTTTGTTTTAATGCTTTTGAATTATTATTATGGTCATTAATTTTATTATTTTCTTTTATATTATTTGATTGCTTTGATTTCTTAGATTTTTTTGTTTTAGATGTTGATTTCAAAATTTTATCATCTTCTATATCATCTGTTTTATCTTTAGAACCTAAAACTTCCCAAAAACTAGATGATAATTCGTTATTTGTTTCTTCAATGATAATGGGCTTTTCTTCTTCTTCTTCTTCTTCTGCTTCTTCTTTTTCATTTACATTCTCATTCTCATTTTCATTAATAGTTTTTCGTTCATCTATTTTTATTATTAATAATAATTAAGTTTTTATAATTAATATAATGAAAAAAAAATTAATAACCATACTAATTAAACCATAAAGAAATAATAAAACAATAATAATAACAATAATTAATAATAAAATAATAGTAATACCATTATTATTTGCATCTTTTGTAGTTAAATCAATAGCATTTTGAATGAATTGATAATTTTGATATTCCATTTGAATAGATCTTTATAAAATAATATAATTGTTTATTAATAAAAATTACAATAATAATAATAATAATAATAATAATAATAATAATAATAATAATAATAATAATAATAATAATAATAATAATAATAATAATAATAATAATAATAATAATAAATGGTGATAAATAGAAACAAATAATAATAAATAGCAATAGATAATAATAATTAATGATAATTAATAATGAGTAGGAACGAACAACGATAAATAATATCATGCTATATAATTAATAAGAAAAGAATCAATATTTTAAATATAATATAAACTTACTTTGCATGTAAAAATATATCTTCAATATTTTCTGTTAATCCAATTTCAAATTCTTTGTTTTTAACCTAATAATAATAATAATAATAATAATAATAATAATAATATATATATATATAATTATTAACAGATATTCTTATTTTATTAAGATACAATATAATAATATTTATATATGTAATAGTATATTACTTGTTTTAAAGTGGACATCCAGTGATATGTCATTTTATAACAAAGATTCATTTCTTTTAATAAATATTGAAAATATATATGTAATCTACTAGTTGAACTCATAACAATTAATGCAAATGGCATAAATAATGCTTGTCTTAAAATAGCATGGAATGAACTATATTATAAATTCAAAATAGTACATAAATAAAATATATATATATATATTAAATATTAAAGAACAGTAAATGAATAAAATATATTGAAATTTGAATTCCATATGATATCTTAAATATATTTTTTTCAAACTTACATATAAGTTTCTTCTAATACATCAACTGTCTATAATAATAACAATTATATATATATATATATTTATTGAGTTTTAAATAATAAACAAATATTATTTTATTAAGTATCAATAATTCTATATAAAAATCTTACTTTTGACAACAATTTATAGCCACCAACAAGACGTGTTAAAAAATAAGAAACCATTTCTCTTGAAGGTAAGTTATATATATTTTTTTCTTCTGTTCTATATGATAATGATAATAATAAAATATATATGAAATATGTTTATATAATTAGTTATTCAATTTGTTGATATAAAAAATTTATTTATATTATTCAATTTATTAATATATTTAAAATGAACTATACTTTGTTGGTATAATATGATTGAAAATCTCTGCTAGATTTAATTCTTTAAAACGTTTTAAACATCTTGATAACTTTATTATATTTTATTAAAATAAAAAATAATAATATAGATATTTGTATATAGTTAATATAAATAATTAAAATACATTTATATATGTAAATTTTATAATATTGTATAATATGAAATTAAAATATAATCATTATACAAGTTTTTTTTTTTTTTTTTCTTATTACAAGTTTTTTTTTTTTTCTTATTAAAAATCATAATTAATGTTAAAAATAATTTTATTATCTACATTAAATATATAAATAATAAAAACATTTTATATATATATCTTATATAACAATATATAGATTATATAAATCTTATTTAACGATATATAGATAATAAAAACATTTTATATATATATTATATAACTATATATAAATAATATGTTCATTTTATATATATATCTTATGTAACTATATATAAATAATATGTTCATTTTATGTATATATCTTACATAAAGAATTATAACATATAGGAAAAAATATAAAATTTATTGAAAATATTTAAATTATTAAATGTCAAAATTTTAATAAAGGAAATTTTGATTTTAATAATTTTTATATTACAATTTTTAATTTTTTCTATATACTTAAGATATACGTATATTTATATCATTATATATCATTTTTATTATATTTTTTAATAATATTATAGGAAAAAAAAAAAAAAAAACTATAATAATTACTTCAATTAATTTCCTTAAATGTGAAGATTTTCTATGTTGTAATGTATTTTTATATAAAATACGTTGAATTATTGCTATTTCTTCCCAAAGTTGCTTTTTTGAAAATAATCTTTGAAAATAATATAATTTTGGAATCCATCCTTCATTAACTTCTCCTTTATCACGGTTGTCTTCAGAACATATTGGTAATTCTATATTTCGTTTATTCCATTGCATTTTAAACTGTATATATACTTCTATATTGATTTTTTTTTTTTTTTTTTAACAATTGATTAAATTATCTTTTCAATCATTAAATCGATATATATTATATAATAAAGTAGTTTTTGTTTTATATATTAAAAAAAAAGAAAAAAATTTGAAAATAAAAACAATAATAATTTTTTTCTTTGTTACTCTTAAATTATTTTAAATTTAAAATTTAAAAATGATTATCTTATTTTTTTTAAAAATTTTTTTAATGATACATTAATAATCCTGTTGAATTTATTGGTTTTTAAAATAAAAATGAATTTTTATATAAAATATTTTTATATATATATTTTTAATTTCTTTTAAAACAATACACGTGTACTGGTCATTTTAATTACATAAATATATTATTAATTATCATATATCTATGTTTTTATATTTTAAAAATAATTATAAGATTGTGATAATATAAATATAATATAAATATTTTTATAATTAAATTAATTTTTTTAGATTCTATAATACAAATACCATATATTTTTATTATTGCCATATGTTCTAAAAAATTAAAATGAAAATGAAAATATAAAAAATAACAGTAGATTATTAATAAAAGTAATAATAAAATAGCCAAAAGTTATAATAAAAAGTTGTTATTATTACAATTCATTATAATTAAATGAATAAATGAATGAGGTAATTAATAAATTAAATATTTTTTTTTTTAATTTTTTTTTTTCAATTAATTAAAAGAATTAAAGTTTTCGTAGTAAATGATAATCAGAGTACAAAAAATATTTTTTAAATTTGAAATATATTAGAATATAAAGTAATATATTTAACTTATATAATATGTATCAGTAACTTTATTTATTAATAAAATTTTCTTTGTGTGAGGATGAGTGCAAATAAGTTAAAACTTTAAAAAAATTGTCAAACATACGAATAATTAATAAATAAAATAAACTAAAAAAAAATTAATTATAGAATAAAATAATTAATTTTTTATTTTATTTTATTTTATATTAGTTTATTTTTTATTTTATTTTTAATTGAATTTTTTTTTTTAATTTTTATAATTTTGAAATAATTTTCATATGTATGAAAATGGTTTTTATATAAAATAAAAATTATAGAAAAAAAATAATATAATATGATATAAAATAATATAAAATATGACATAACTTAATATTATATCATATGATATAATTACATATGATATGAAATACCTTATACAAAATATTTAAATATTTTTTACTTCTTATGGTTAATATAGAATCTTTCTATTGCAAAAGAATTATTAAAAATTCAATGTTTCAAAAAAAAATTAATTTAATTATAATTATATAATTATGTATGAATACTATAGAATCATTTTAATTAATTTTTTTTTTGTCATCATTTATTTATAGGCAATTATTATTATTTTAGAAATAATAATAATAATTATTGACAATTCTCAAATGCATTACATTTCAATATTTTATAAAAATAAAGTATAGTCAACGTGAATATTATTAAAAAAAAGTATACTTCAAACTTTTTATTATATATAATTTTTTATTATATTATTATTTATTTTTTTTAGTATTATTAGAAGAAAATGAATAGCATTAATAATAATTAATAATAATATATTAATGGAATTATATTTATATTCGCTTTTACTTTTAATATTTTTGTAATAAAAATTTTTATAATATCTACTAAAATTGTTGGTCATTTTTTTATTCAATATGAATAAAAAAATATTAAAATAAAAATTTCTATATATTATGAAAAAACAAAAATGCTAAATTTATTTTTATATATTTAAGTAATATATTAAAGCATAGCTATGTATTAGTTCATCAAATTTTATTGGTTATATTAGAATTAGTTAAGTTTAATTTTTATATAAAAACAACCAGAGTTTACTGTTTTTGATAGTAAATGTAGAGTAATATGATTAATAAAACTATTAATCATATTACTCTTCATTTATTTTATCATGTTTTATTTTAAAGTCAAAATTTATAATTATAAATTTTTATTATATAGAATTAAAAAAAAAGCAAAATAAAATAAAAAAAAATTCAATATTTTATTATATAATAAATAAAAATATTTAAACTATATATTAAATGTATATATTTGTTTATTATTTATAATTTTATAAATATATATATAATTTCATATAATAAATAATAAATTTATATAGCAAAATAATTTTATTTAATATTATATTATTAATATATATTTCTATTTTTTCTATTTGTTTAATTGAATTAATAATATATAAAAATTCTATTAAAAGTATGAATTTTTAATATAAAATTAATATATTTAATATAATAGAATATATAGTTGATACCATTAATAATATATTAATATAAATTAAATTTAATTTATTATACAATATAGCGTTACAAAAAAAATTTTTTATAGTATGAATAAAGAAATAAGAAATAATTAAATATCAATAAAAAAAAAAAACAATTATACGAAAAAGGTATATATATATAAAATATATAAAGAATTAGTATATATAGTAATATATAATAATATATATTTTGGTATTAATAATATATAAAATTATATATAAATAATATATTATATTAAATTATCAAAACAAATTTTTCCAATAAACTCTATTCAATTATTAATCGTATATATAAATATTTAATATATTATAATATATTAAATATTAATATAATAAATTATATTTAATAGAAAAAACTAATTGATTATAAATTGTTATATATCATAGATATATTTTTACTTCATTATTATATATAAACTTATCTCTATTAAGAGAATTAATATTAAGAAAAATATTATGAATATTATGAAAATTTATTATTAATATATAAGATAATTAATAATAATTATTCATAATATTTACTACTATAAAATATTAAATAATTATTAAATAATTATTATTTAATAGTTTTCTATTAATTATTATTTATTACTTTTTTTTTTTTTTTTTTTTTTAAACAAAAATATTAATTTTTTTTATAATATAAAAACTGATTTGTTAAAAATAAAAAAAAATAATAATAAAAAATAAGTTTTTATAAAAAAAATTAAGTAATTTATATTATAAAGTAATAATAAAATAGAAATATTATTAATTAAATTTTAAAGATTTTCTTTTTAATTTATTAATTTATTTATTTATTTGAGAAAATTTCGTATTTTAAAAAGTAAATAAATTAATAAATTTAAAAGAAAAATTAAAACTTAAAAATCTGATTAATATATCATTTACTTAAAGTATAAGCTAAAAGAAAATTTTTTTAAAAAAAAAGAAAAGGTGTAATTAATTTCAGTGAAATTTTTATCGTTCTTTTTTACATTTTTCTTTTATAAACAACTAAAAAAAAAATAAAAAATTATTAAAAAATAATTTAAAAAAGTAATGTCAAATCCCTATTATATTTTATATATATATATTTTTATTGTATATTTATTTTTTTAGATTTATGTATATATATATTGATTTTATCACAATACATAATTATTCCAATAAATATATATAATATAACCTATTTTACATCATGATTAATCAACTATATTACATTGAGCAATATTTTATAATTATTTTAAAGAGGATTTCTTTATAAATTTTATCAAATTATATCACTTTTTTTTTTTTAAATAATATATATTATTCACATGTTTAAAGAATGTAAAAAAAAAAAAACTTTATGAAGATTTTTAATAAAAAAAAAAGAGAAAATAACAATATATAATATTAAATAATAATTAATTTTGAATAAGTTATACAATGCTATTTGTCAAAAATTATGACTCTATAAATTTATTTTAAATAAAATTATAAAATTATATTATAAATCCAAATCTTATATGAAATAAATAAAAATATAAACAATATAATTCCTCGGGATTTATTGATAATCTTATGATTTGAATGTGATATTATATTCAAATCATAAACAAAATTATAAAGATTATATATTTTTCAATATATATATACATTATTATTTATTAATATTATAAAACGTTTCATATAAAATTTAATACATATAATTCTAATAATCAATTATAATATTTATATTTATATTTTTATTATTAATTATTATTTAAACAGTATAGAGAAAAGAAATTAGTTACTTTATGAAAATGACAAGCAGTAAATCAGGTAAAAAAATTTCTAAAAATGATATCTCAGTACCTGTTACTATGATGAAACCTATGAATGATGGTAGTGTTTCATTTCAAAAAGGTAAAGGTGCTGAAATTCCATTTATGGATATTCAACTTGAAAATGAAGCTATTGAAGAACCAGCTATGACCATGCAACAATATCAAGATTTCTTACAAGCTGTTGCTACTTTCAGAAAATCTATTCAAGCTATGGCCATGACTGCTGAAAAATTTGTTAGAGCTTTAGAAGATGTTACTCATTACGCTTCTAAAAGTAAATATACTATATAAAATTTTTATTTATAATATTTAAATCTAAAAAATGTATATAAATTAATCTAATAAATGAATAATTACAATTAAAAATTTTATAATTTGATTTTACCAAATGAAATTATCAAATTCATTACATTATAAAAATATCATTATTATCATTATCGTTATCTTCTAATAGCTACTATAACAAGACCACACATATTAGCTGATCTTGATTTCCTTATTGATAGTACTCAATTATTTGCTAATGCTAATTTAATTTGGGTATGCATTTTAATATATTTAATAATATTTATTATTTATCAATTTTTTTTATATTTATTTTTGTATTTTTGTTATTTAGATTTGTTTCAATTTTGTTAATGATTATTTGTTATGTATTTTTTTTTTTTTTTAATATTATTTTAATAATATAATATAAAAGGCTGAAGCTTTGGAAAGAGAATTTGAAGGACCAATAGCAACTGATATTAAAGCTCATCAAGCTAGAGGAAAGGTATATAAATATAAATATAGTTTTAATATTTTTTTTTTATTTAAAATAATTATTATTATTATTATTATTATTATTATTATTATTATTATTATTATTATTATTATTATTATTATTATTTTATAAATAACAAAAATTTTAATTAAATACTAATATAATTATAATTTCATAATAATAAATAGCTTACTCAACATACTAACCAAAAGAAAATTAATGAATTAATCGCTTCTTTCCATAAAGAAGAACATGATTCTTATAAAAAAGGAAAGAAACAACAAAGAGATTTAGGAATGCTTACTGATGTAATTATGATTTAATCATAATAATTAATATGTTTTTTAAAATATATATATTATTAAATATATATACTGATATTATATACATTTATTTATTTATTTATTTATTTATTTATTTATTAAATATTTATTTATAGTCCTTAAACTCAAGAGTCTCATATGTCACTGAAATTAAACGTTTATTGATTGATAACTCTAGTATTTACGATCGTTTGGCTTCCGAATCTGTTGAATTTATCTTAGAACACTGTGCTATTGGTATTAGACGCGAACTCGAAACTTTTGAAACTATTGTTGAAGGACTTAAAAAAGTAAGAAACATAAAATAAAATATATCTTTTATATAAATATATATTATAATTTTTTTAATATTCAAATATATATATACTTCTTCACTTGCTCATTTTATATTAATTTATTTTTTTTTTCTAATTATTCCATCTTCTTTTTCTTTTTCTTATTCTTATTCTTATTCTTATTCTTATTATTATTATTATTATTATTATTATTATTATTATTATTATTATTATTATTATTATTATTATTATTATTATTATTATTATTATTATTATTATTATTATTATTATTATTATTTAAATATTTATTAATTATTAGTTGGGTGCATTCCAGACTGCTCAAGAAGAAGAAGAACAATCATATATAGATGATAAAGCACCATCAGATTTGATTTTCACAGAAGAAGAAGAAAAGTTTAAATTAGACTTTTTAAGAGAAGCTTTAAAGGATATATAAATTATTTAATATTATGTAATTAATATATTTTTTAAAGATTACAAAAAAAAAAAATTAACAAATATTCTATTATTATTTAATCAAGATAACTAAATAGTAACTATTATTTTTAATAATTTAAATCAATAAAAAAAATTATATCTATAAATCCTGAGAAATAATTAACTCAAGAATTTTTTTTTTTTTTTTTTTTAACAAAAATAATATTAAATAAATAAAAATTTTAAAAATTAATATATATTAAAAAAAAAAAAAAAAAAAAAAAAAAAAAAAAGTAAAAATATTTAAAAATAGCAAAAAAAAAAAATAATAATAATAATAAATAAAACCGAATTAAAACAATACAAACAAAATTCTATATTAAATAATTAATATTTCAATTATTTTTCAAGATAAGAAATATAATAAAAATAATAAAAAAATAATAACAATAAAAAAATAAACATTAATAATTATAATAAAAAAATATTTCATATTAATTTTTTCTTTTTTCTTTTTTTTATTAACTTTTAATAATTTTAACTATTTTATAAAAAGAAAAAATTATAAATATTTAAAATAGAAATATATATAACAGTATGAAAAGAAAAAACTTTTTTTTTTTTTACTCATTCTTTTATATATATGTTATTATTATATTATTAAAAAAATTTTTTTATAAAATTTTTTTTTTTTTTTTTTTTTTTTTTTTTTTTGATAGAAAGTAAACAAAATAAAAATTTATGAAAATATTTAAAATTAAAACAAATACAAAAAAAAAAAAAAAAAAAAAAAAAAAAAAAAAAAAAAAAAAAAAAAAGCAAAGAACAAAAACAAAAATATAAAAAAAAAATTAAAATTAAAATAAAACAACAAGAATTAAATTTATATTTATATAATTATTTAGAAAAGAAAATAAAAAAAAAATTAAGTATAAAAATAAATAAATAAATAAATAAATAACAAAAAATAAAAATAAAGAAAACGTCTTTATTTTATTCCCTTTTATATTTTCTATAATACCTTTTTATCTTTAATTTATATTAATTATTACATTTTTGTTAATATTTTTCTTTCCTTTTAAGGATAATTTATATTTTTATTGTGTATAATGAAAAAACTAAATTTTATTATTAAATTATAAAATTTATAGTTGTTGAAAATGTATAATAATCACTCTTTTAAATAATTTTGATTTATAACATTTATTTTTAATAGTTTTCTTATTTTAATGTTTAAATAAAATATGGTTTATAAATTTAAATAAATTTTTAACCAAAAATTTATTATATTTTAATATAATCACGTGATTATATCCATTTTTAATAATTTACTTATATATATGTTCTTTTTGTAAAATAAAATTTAATAATAAAGTTATATGTATAAAATATAACTATAATATAATTTAATTAGTTCAGACATTAAAAATTTCATTAAAATATATATATTTAAATAAGATTAATAAAAATGAGTTCAGGAGCATTAATTCAAACAAATCGAAATAACAGTAATGAATCAAATAAATTAATTTTATCACAAGGAAATGCTGTAAATCAAGCTAATGCTCAAACTGTAATTTTATAAAAAAAAAAAAAAAAATCAATTAACCATCAATTTTTAATAAATTATAATATTATATAATTATTATTTTCTCATTTATATATATTTAAATATAAATATAAATATAATAAGATTTTAATTAAATTTCCTTTTTTTTTTTTTTTTTATCAATTTATATATATTCATGATTTTATATAATTTTTAAAATCTTAAAAATAACAACAAATATGAAATATCATTTAATATTAATAGGTCCAAAGAACTTCAGGATTGTTAGCTCCAATTATGCAACTTTCTGGTCAAGAAGTTAGTTTATAATAAATATTTTTTTTTTTCTTTAAAAAAAAAAATTAAAATAAAAAGAAATATGTTTAAATAAGATTTTTATTGGATTTGAAATCATTTTCATATTTCAATTAAATATTCATAATGAATAAAACCTTGATTCAAATAAAAAAATGATTAATATCATATTAAAATTATAAATTAAATTGGATAAAAAAAAAACATAATTAAATGATATACTTAACAAATCAATTAAAGAAATTATATTGATTTTAATAAATAATATGTGTTTAATGTCAATTAATTAATTAATTAATTAATATCCTCTAATTAAATTATATATATTTTAAAGATTTATTTTTAATTTAAAAATTTAAATTTAACTTATTATAACGTTTCAATATTAATATATAATATTTATTTGAAATTTAAAAAATTTAAAAAGGGAGAATTAAATACTTGTAAATTCAGTACTTCTGGTGAATATATTGCTTCAGGATCTTTTGATAGAACGATATTTTTATGGAATACTTACGGTGAATGTAAAAATTATAATGTATTAAAAGGTCATTCTGGTGCTATTTTAGAACTTGACTGGTCACAAGATGAAAAGTAAAAATAATTAATAGTTATAATAAATAAATAAATATAAAATATAATAATTTTATTACTATTATATAATCAATAATATTTTTTTTTTTTTGTCTTATTTTTTTAATAAAAGACTAATGAAAAAGTTTTTGTTAAACTATACATATAAAATAAATAATTTTTTCTTTGAACCACTATATATATTATAAGATTCATATACTCAGCAAGTACTGATAAAACAGTAAGTTTAATTATTTATAATGTTGAATAAAAGTAATATAAATATATTCATTATAAAAAATTATAATTAATAATTTAATAATTAATTTATATAAATGTAATTATTAATATATCCACATTGGTATTTAAAAATATAAATATTTAAATATTTATTATTAAATAATTAATAATATAATGAATAAACAATAAAAAAAAAAAAAAAAAAAAAAAAAAAAAAAAAAAGGTTGGTGTATGGGATGCTACAACTGGTGAAAAATTAAAAAAAATGAAAGGTCATAATAATATTGTTAATAGTGTATGTGCTTCAAAGGCTAATAATGATACTTTAGTTACTAGTGGTGATGATAATTTAATAAATATATGGGATATTAGAACTAAAGGACCTGTTAATACCATCGAAGAAAAATATCAAGTTATAGCTTCATGTTGGAGTTTAGATGGAAATACTGTATTCTCTGGTGGTATAGATAATCATGTTAAGGTAAATATTAATAAATGTGTAAATTAAATATAAGAAAATAGATTCTTTTTTTTTTTTTTTTTTTTTTTTTTTACTTTCTTTCTTTCAGATCAAAATATTTTTTCTTTAATTATTAATAAAAATAATAATAATATAATTAAAAATTATTTAATAAAAATAATAATAATAATACATAAATCCTTAAATTTTAAATATAAATATATACACTTGTTTTTAGGCATGGGATATAAGAAATAATTCTCTTTTATATACATTAAAAGGTCATACAGATACCATTACATGTTTAAGAATAAGTCCAGATGGCAATCAATTATTAAGTAATTCTATGGATAACAGAGGTAAAAAAATTGTAATAAAAAAAAAAATCATAAATATAACAATATCAATATTAATATATTTTTGTTAAATTCTTTTCTTTTATATTTTTATAATATAAATTTATAATATTTATTGATTTTATTATTGTATTCAGTAATGACCTGGAATGTTAAATCTTTTGTTTCTGGTGAAAGATTTAATAAATGTTTCGATGGTAAATAAAATATCATATATATATATGTATATGTAATAATAATAGTATGATATAATATATTTAATTTATTTTATTTATTAATATATATATTTATTATAAATAAATAATAATGTAGGTGCTCCACATGGTTTTGAAAAAAATTTAATAAAATCTTGTTGGAGTTCTGATGGTTTATTCATTGCTAGTGGTGGTGGTGACCGTAGTGTTACTATTTGGAATTCAAATACTCAAGCTATAGCTTATAAATTGCCAGGTCATAAAGGTTGTGTTAATGAAGTTGATTGGCATCCAAAAGAACCTATTGGTAAGGATTATTATTATATTCTAAAAATAAAATTTTATATCAAATAATATTTTATAAAATATGTTAAATATTTAATAAATAAATAAACATTACTAATTTTTATACTATATATATATATATTGTTTCTTTTTAAAATATATATTAAATCAGTTTTATCATGTAGTAATGATAAAACAATGTTTTTAGGTGAAATTAATCCAGAAGAAGTTATGTTTTAATTAAATTAAAAAAAAAAAAAAAAAAAAAAAGCATATTATAATATTTAAAAAAAATTTTATTTAAATCAAAATTATATCTAAACATTTAAAACTTTATAAATAATTACATATATTTTAAAAATTAATTTTTTTTTTCTAATATTTAATTTTAATTAAATAATTATAAAAATCTAAAACAAAAACAAAAACAAAAACAAAAAAAAAAAAATAAGGATATTTATATTAATTTATTTCATAATAATTTATATGTAAATTACAAATTAATACGCAGTAATAATCATTAATAAATAAAAATAAATAATAATGAAAAAAATTAAATAATAATTTTTTATTTTTTTATTTTTTATTTTTTTATTAATTGTATTTTTTATTATATGTATATAATTTTTCTTTATTAAAATACAGATAAATTATAAGTTAATTATTGTATTGGTATATTTTAATAATAATTGCCATATGTGTTTTTTTTTTTTTTTTTTTTTTTTTTTTTACTAAAAAAAAAAAAATGCTATTATTTACATTTATTCTATTATTGTTTGTTTTGATTATTTTATTGTTAAAAAAGACAAAAGCAAATATTAAAAAATTAAATTGAAAATTGAAAAAAAAAAAAAAAAAAAAAAAATACATATATATATAATAATAATAAATGATGGTATAAATAAGTTATGATGGAGTTTAGAAAAAAAGAATTTGAAAAAAATTTTTTATTACATAACTTTTAATTAAAATAAAAAAAAAAATTAAAAACTTTTTTTCTTTTTCTCTTTCTTTTTCTTTTTCTTTTCGTTAAATTACGTATATATATATATTGAAAATGCCTATGATGTATCAGCAACAAGAGCAACACCACGCATAATCCAATATTCTGGTGTTTGTTTATCCGTTCTTAGGTCAACATCAAAGATATAATTAAGATCAGTTCTTCTAGGCCTATTTTTTAAATTTTATAATTTTTTTTTTTTTTTTTAATTGAATAATAAATATTAATAATAAATATAATTAATATATATTGCAAATAATAAAAATTTAAAAAAAAAAAAAAAAAAAAAAGTATTAAATAAACAAATAATATTGATATTTACTTTTTATATACTGGACATCTATATAATCTTGGATCTGGATCATCACTTGCATTAGTAGCACTAACATGAATACATGGCATAGCTTGATAAATTAATTTAGCTTGTGATTCAGCTAAACGTATATTCTTTCTATCCCATCCTGCTCCTTCAATGAATAAACCATGAATGTATACACCTTCTGCTGGTTGAGATGAAATATCTTCTTTCATTTGTTTCATTACTTCTGGTTGAAGACGTACATTATCAAGAGCCCAACCTTGATGAGCACGAGTAATTTCTTGTCGTATAGCTGTTAAGAAACCTTGTGGATTAAAGAATCCTGTAAGCCAGAATACATTTGGTCTACCATCATATAACCATGTAGAGAATTGTGCTACTCTTGTTAATAATTCTGTAAACCATAAACCAAGAGTTGGTGATTGCCATGAAATCTTTACCCAATTATCTGGTACACGAGCATCATAAAGAGAATCTAAGGCTTGTTTTAATTGAGAGTTCATAATAATTGTACCATCAATAGCTAATTTAAGATCATTTAAGGTTTCATCTACTAATTTAAGTACTCTTTGAATACGATCAATTTCTTGACCTAAGAAAATATTTAATGGTTTTAATAAACCTTGTTTAACTAAACATTGCTTCTTTCTTACAGGATCAAAATGTTCAGGTAATTTACTTAATAAATCTGTAGCAATATTCTTAACAACATCTTCACGTGTTTCACCTGATCCACCATTATTATCCTTAGGTTGAATAGACATAATGGTATCTAAGGATTAAATAATTTTATTTATTTATTTATTTATTTTTTTTTTTTTTTTTGAAAATTAACAAAATATTAATATTAATATTCAATTATGGTATATTTATAATTAATAATAGATAATAATTAATATTTGTAATTTATATATATAATTCATTAACATTTACCAAGAGTTCTAGATGATTCTTTAGTTTGGCAAGCAATATCAGCATTAGCATGTAAACCAAATACATCTGGTGTATCAACATTTGGTAAAGTTTCAATAGATGCACGATAATCTTCGACTGTCTTCAAATGTGGAATATTATAACCTTTAGCAAATTGGAAGTTATCTGCAAACATATGATCACCAAACCATACTTTACCCATAGTTACTAATAAACGTCTAAATATTTATTGAAAAATTATTATTTATATATTTTAATTAAATGAATATAAAGAAAGAAAAAAGAAAAAGAAAAAAGAAAAAATTTATATAAATAATAAATAAATATATATTATATTCAAATAATTAATTATTTTACCTATCATAATCATCTGTAACTCTTCCACCGTAGTGTACTTCACAGAACATATATCTAGCAGTTGGCCAAGAAATACTAGCTTTAGGAGCAAGTTCATCAACATGATTTTGTACAAATTGAATACTAGCAGCAAGATCAGATTGATTAAATTCATATGGAATATTCCAACCAACAGGACCGAATTTTCTTCTTTCTTGTACAATAGAGTGAAGGAAGGCTAAACCATAAAGTAATGGTTTATATTGTGTACGATTACTCATATCTAACATATCTTGAGTAAACCAATTGTAAGTACGTTTTAAACCTGCTTTAATACCTTGTGGTGGTTCATTAGTAAATTTAATAGAAATTTGTAATAAATTAATTGGGAAAGTTTCAGATACATCTGTAGTAATCCATAATCTGAATTTTTCATGAATTGTTTCTGATTCTGTAATTAATACTAATAATTCTTCTAAGAATGGAATACCTAAGTGACAATTTTGTAATAAAGCCCAACCACCATTAGTCATAAATTGGGATAATAATTTACGTGCATGAACTTCTTGACCTTGTCCCATAGAAATAGCTTTAATATTTGTTTTATATTTCTTAGAAAGATTTTCTATATCAGCAGATGGATCAGCACCAGTAGAAAGTAAACAAATCATTGGTGTACGATTATCACTTTCATTTAATAAGGCATCTAAATCTAAAACTTGTGATTCAGCATAGGTTTGTCCTAAGGAATCAGCAATATATTGTTTAGACATCATCATTGTTCTATCTAAACACCATGATCTAACTAATAATAATTTTTTAAATACAGAAAGAGATGTATTATAACCACCTGGTAACATTTCATTTTCTGGAGCATCCTTTTCATACCAAGCTCTCCATATCTTTTCATTCTTACCTATTTGATTTAAGAGATCTGAAAATCCATTCAATTTACTTAAGGCTACTAAATTCAACCATGTCATATCAGGAATCCAATTAAATGGTTTTTTAACTACAGTATTAATATCAAGAGCAGCACCACCACGAATAAAGAATCTAAATTCTTCATGTTGAATCTTTTTATCTTGTAAATCAATCTTCAAAGCTAATAAAAGTACGAAAAGTAATTTATGAATTTCATAAAGACCTCTAGTAACATAAATAAATTCTCTCATTGTACCATAATCAATAATATTTTGAATTCTTTTACTTGGAATTGGTGATGGAGTACCTTTTTCCATACTTTCATCGAAAAGTTGCATAAATTGTTTTAAGGAAATTTGATACATACAATTAACCATACTCATTTCAGCAATTAAGAAATAAATAATACTACCACGAGTAGCTACTGGTCTAAATTCTTCTCTAGCTAAACCAATCTTCTTTTGAGTTTCAGCAGCAACTACTAATTTTTCACTAACTTCTTCAGAGGTTTGTTTAGAAATGGCTAATACATCAATAAGTGATTCATCATCAACTAATGAACCTTCTGTTGAGGTTAATCTTTGTAATAAATTATCTTCTAATTCTTTCATTCTCTTCTTATTTGTATTTACTTCTTCGAGTAATTTAGCTCTTTCAGTTTCAAGTTCTTGCTTTTCTCTCATAATTACACGACCAAGTAATTGTTCTTCCAAACCTTTTTGAGTAACCGTGAAATCAATAATAGAACATTTAGCATAAATTTCTGGTGTATAGGTTGGATTAGCTAATTTTGTAGTAATATACATATTAAATCCGTCCATCCAATCAATTTCACGATCACCAAATATAATCTTATAGCCGTGACCACTCTTAATTAAGTTTCTTTCTAAAATATTATCTAAGGTTGGATCTAGAGTATCTTCTACATCTTCAATTAATAATGGTTTACCTTGAGATATACTATCAGCAAGATGAGTTCTGAAATACTTATGAGTTAATGCTGTTACACATAAACCATTTTGTTCTTCCTTAGATTTGATCCATGATTTAGCTTGACCTTGTGGATCAATAAGTAATGGGAAACGTGTACTTTGAGTAACAATAACACCATTTTCTGTTGAAAGTTCATCCGTTGGAAGACCTTGAATATTCCATTCTCCAATAGTAGTATTATCAACAAATAATAAATTAATATCTATATCATCTGTATGAGGAATCTTTTTCTTAATAAGTTCTTTCTTCCAACTTTGTAATAATTTATGACGGAAGGTTTGATTAAATGGACCACTGTAAGATAAGAAAGCAGTAGCTATAGTAACATCACCAACTAAACGACCAATACGATCAGCAAATTCTTTACTTTGAATAGTCCAACGTTCCTTTTCACCCTTAAGACCTGCAATAAGAGCTGTAGCAACATTCATCTTCCTTTTATAACTATCAGCATCATCTTGTAATTTTTTCTTTTGAGCAATAGCTTCATTATATTTAGCATTAAAGGCATCTAATTCTGCTTGCTTTTCTTGTAATTGTGCTTCAGCGTTATTTAAATCATTCATAGCCATTTCTAATTTATGTTCTTGTACAACAAGATTGGCCTTTAATGGAATAACTTTCTTATTAATACCGAAGTAGTAAGCCATAGCTTTAGTCCAAGAAGCAAGACCAGCAACATCAGCACTGACCTTTTTGGCACCTTCTAAGTTATAATCAGGCATATCCATATATGCTTGAACTAATTCAACTGTTTCTTCATTAATTTCATCCTTAGGGAAATTCATTAATAAAGTAAGGAAATCACTTTGACTCATCAATTTCAATGATTCACCCCATGATGGTTTACAACAGGCTCTATCTGGATCTTGAGTTACAGGATCCAATTTCTTTTTCATTAAAATTAATACACAATCCATAATACGCATAATCAAATGTGGTGGTTTAGCTAACTTACGAACTGTAGCAATATGTGCAGGTTGAATAGAATTCAAAGCTGCTGTAGCTTCTTCTAAGGCAGGTTTAGCAGCTTCAAGTTGAGATTCAGCAGATTGCTTATCAGCTTTAATAGCATTAGCAATAGTTTCAGCTTTATTCTTTACCTTTAAGACAGAGTCCTTAACTTTTTCTGCAGCTGTAGTACTAGCTGTAACTTCAATAAGTACAGATTGAGCTGCTTTACCAGCTACAACAAGTTCCTTTTCCTTTATAACTAATTCTTCTTGAAGAGTAGCAACTGAGGCAGATGCTTCTACCAATTTAGCAAGACCAGTATTCATTCTATCAGCTAATAAACCAACTTCATTCTTTTTCTTAGTATACAATTGAATATATGATTTAATGAATGATAAATAGGATTTTGGTGTAACATATGTTCTTCTTCTAAATTCAGCAAAGTAAGAATCACATCCCTTTGTAACTAATTCATGAATAAATGCCATTTGGTTAACCAATTCTTTCTTAATATTATCAGTACATACAATTTCTAATGAAGATAAAGATTTTTCAGCGACAGCTCTAAGAGCTAAATAATTTTAAAAAAAAGAAAATAATAAATACAATAATAATAATAATAATAATTTATAATAAATATAAAATATATATATATAAAAAGAATTATATTAGTTAATTTTTGTTATTAATATTTTATTAATATTTTCATTTTTATATCTTAACAATATAAATATTAATTATATACCTTCATTTGGCCATTTGTTGAACCAATCCATAGTACAACCACTAATTAAACCTGGGAACTTTAATGATCTATTTCTGAATTTTTCTCCTACTGGTGAGAAACAAAGAATAACGTGAAGGTTAGTTTTAACTCTATCTAAGAAGAATTGCCATAAGTTTTCAAGTGTATCAAGAACTTGTGGACGTTGTTTTTTCATAATTGAACGAAGATCAGATGAAATGGAAATAATTTCATCCTTAGGGAAAAGATTAGCTACTTCACCGGAAGTTAAAATATTATTAATATAACCTAAGAAATATTCTTCCTTAACTTCATTATCAGTGAAAATGAAAGTTACTGGTGTACCATTGGCACCAGCAATCTTATACATATATTTGAAATCTTCCATAAGATTTTGAGTACCATAACTCTTTGAAATTTGAATTTGGAATACTTGACTCTTTGCAATAAATGAAGCCATCTTAGTTAAAGATTGTTTACCAGAACCACCAACACCAACCAATAAAGCATTACCTCTTGGTGTACGAATAATACGTGATATACGCATAATATGCTTCATAGCATCTTCGAAAAGAACAAGATCCATTCTGGAACCTCTTATTGTTTCATTATATTGTTTCATATAATCAAATAATCTATTCTTTAATACGTCAAAGCTTGGTACACATTCATATACCTTATAATCTTCATTATCATTATTTTCATCTTCCTCTTCACCTTCTTCAGCATCAGGTTGATCTCTTAAGAAATCTGCGAAATAACTCTTTTTAGCTACAGTATGACCTAATTCATCACCAAATTCCTTTACAGCATAAGCAGTAATAGTTTTATCAAACCATTCAACATCTTCAGCACAAATAAATCTATCTGGAATAACTCTGGAACATTCATGTTCCCATAAATTAAGAATAGCTTTTGGTGAATCAATAATTTCTGGTTCACCTTTCAACATACCTTCAATAATACGACTTAAATCACGAAGATTGAAGTTATAATGGAATTTAGCTGGAGTTGGAAGCATTTTAGTTTTTGTTGCTTGCCATACCTTTCTTGTTAATGAGGTCAGTTTATTAACAACTTCAATAACTGGTTTTTGGAATCCTCTCTTGACATGGAAATGTCCCTTAAGAATAGTTCCAAAAATTCTATCAATTGAAACATCTGATGGAATAGTACAATTAATAATAACAAATTGTCTCTTTAATCTTTCAGGAATATCGTTACGACCACCACCAGGATGCATCATAGCACCTAAATACATAAGATCGACAATACTTGTCCAATCACCAGGTCTATCAAGAGAGTAGAAACCTTGGTTTTCAATTAATTGACGAACAATTTCAGCTGCAATTTGATCACCCCATTCATTAATTTCTGGCATATTAATATCATCAATGAAAATAAACATTTTCTTACCAGCTGGTGGACCATATGTAGATCCCATACGCTTATCTAAGTAACTTTCAATAGTTCTTTGAATAATCATTGGTGTAGTGGCAGATGAAAAACTTATATTCTTTTGTAAATGAGTTTCTGGGTTTAATTTACCAAGATATTTTTGCATTGTAACAGTTTTTGCTGTACCAGGTTCACCAATTAATAATACTGGTTTAGATTGTTTAGCAACATTATCAATTAAAAATTCAGTTCTTACATTATCTACGGTTGGAATAATAATTTTACAATATTCTGGATCATGGTCAGTTGGATAAATCCATTGTGGTACTTTTTCACTCCAGTGACACCATTCACCATTATCACCAACAAAGAATTCATAGATAGTATCTTGAGTTTCTGGATCTAACTTTGGATAATTAAGATCTGGAATATTCTGGAAGCAGAATTCTTGGAACATCTTACGTTCATCAAGTTCAAGTAATGAACCAAATGACCAGAACATAGCAAATACGAAGATATTTTCTAAATAACTTGCTGATATAGTTGTTTTACCATCAGATTTTGGAATTAATCCATTAAGCATAGTACAACAAGTAGAAATATAATTATTTACTGGACATATCATCTTTGGATGAAGTTCATTATTAACATATTGAGTTGCAATACCGAAGGAACGATTGAATAATGGTTCAAAAACAGCAACTTCATTTGGTGCTTTAGATTTATACCAAGCTTGTACATAAACATCCCATGGTAAAGCATTAACACCAATATAAATCATACCACATCTAGAAACAGTAGCAGGAGAAGCATTAGCTAAACTATGAACTTCAAATACAAGTTTACAAGATGGAGACATGGTAATTCTATCACCATTAGCAAGAGTTAAACATTTATTATCATCCAACACACTATTAAGATTTTCAATCCATACAGCATCTACTGGACCATCTAATGTAATCCATAAATATTCACCTTCCTTTTTCTTTAATGATTTTCTCCAAATAGCAGAGAAAATACCATCAGTCCAATCATTAGTTGCTACATCTAATCTACCAAACATTTGGTAATCCGTAATAGCTTTAGGATTCATTTTAATTTCTTTGTGAGGCTCACCACATGCTGTCATAGCTTTCAATAACGTATGAATACAACATGTTTTACCAGTACCAGTTGGACCTAAAACCATAATACCATGTCTTACATTATTAGTTTCATAAAGTTGAATAATCTTTAATACCCATTGTGGATATGGAATTAAATTATCTTCATTTAATTGTTGTTCTACAGCAGCTTCTATGGCTGGATAAGATGCTTTTTTAGGTGAAAGACCAGGGAAAAGATCATTAACAAGACTAAGGAAAAGAGATTCATCCTCATCAACAAGCTTAGATAAATTCATATCTCTCAATACTCTCATAATAATTAAGTTTTCACTATCTTCTGGATTAGCACGCTTAACAGAACCACATGTTCTCAATACAGATAAAATATTTCTGAGACCAAAATCATAGTGAACTTGTTGTGATAATTGTTCTTCACAAAGACGATAAAGTACAAAGAATTTTTTAGCTAAAATAATATTACTAACAAAACCACTACCGGCAAGCTTAACACGAATAATAATTTGACGATCTGGAACCATCATAGCTACATATCTGAAATGAACTTTAAGATTTTCTGGTAATTCAACACGACCAGCATAACCTGGATTCATAGTAATAAAGACACCAAATTCTGGATTAAGATCTACCGTTTCACCATCAGTAAATACAAAGTTCTTCTTTCTTTCTTTTTTAGCAGCCAAGACACAACCAATTTGTTGAGCAGCCACAGAAAGTACAGGAAGTTCAATACGATTAAATTCATCAAAGTCACCCCAACAACCACTTTGTGCTAAACCTTTGAAAATTCTACCAAGACCACGATAATCCATTTGATCTGAACAATTAAATACAACAACCCATTTACCAAGAGCCTTACCCATATCTTTAACTGTTTCTGTTTTACCTGTACCGGCAGGACCAGCTGGTGAACCACCTAAAGACATACCCATAGCTTGAGCTAAAGTAATATAACATCTATCAGTTAATGGAGTAATAACCAATCTTTCAGTACAACCTAAATATTCACATTGATATCTGAAATCGAAATTAGTAATAGATACTATACAGCAATCTTTGGTTTCTTGCCAATAGAAACGAGCTTGTTTTAACCATTCAAAATCTTCAGCTGATTTAACATGAGTTTTAAATAATTTTTCGAATACATCACGATGATGGACTTGAATAGTAATAAATGTTTCAAATTTTGTACGATCCATCTTTGTTAAATCTCTAGTAGTTACTTCAATTAATGAATTCAATATTTCTGTAATCTTAGTGTTGGTAGTAGCCATAAGTTTTTTATCAGATTTAGAAGCATTAAGAGCTTCTTCACTCATTTGAGTCCATAGAATTTGAAGACATAATAAACCAATTTGAGCTGGATATTCTTCAAGTAACTTTAAAAGTGGGATTTCATTTAATCTACTCACAGCTTCTCTAATAATATCATTCATAGAAGTTTGCATACAGTTTAATAAAGTTCCTAACCAAATTTCAACATTACCAGTAGCTAACATAGATTTGGATAAACATACTTTTTCTCCCTCAGGTGATTCAATACCAACAATTCTATCATAATCTTTTTCATGGAATGTAACACGATTAACACTATCAAATACACTCATTAAATGAGCTTGAATAGTATGTGAATCACTAGCTTGACCTAAAACTTCTAATAAAGCTGGATCAGATACGAAATAGAATCTTGGGAAAATAGTACGTTTAGTTTCCAAATAACCACTAAGTGATTTTTGACACAATTCAAGTTGTTCTGATAAGTGTGGAAGTAAATTACCAATAGTTTCATCAACAACACAACACTGAATAACATTTGGATGTTCATTAGCACTACTCATAATTTTGCACCATGATTTATCAATGTTACTAAATCTTTTAGCTTCACGTGGCATTTGTTTAGCAATATCACCACCAACGAAAACAGCTTCTAAGTAAATCCAAAGATTCTGTACGGAAAGCCAATTTTCAATAACTTCTGATGCTGTACTTAAATTCTTAATCCAATTTTGAATATCAGTTTTAAATGGAGCATTATATCTGTTACTAAGAAGGGAAGCTAAAGTCATTAAACTATCTTCCATCAAAGTAATAATTTCAGATGTAACAGATGGTTTTAAAATTAAATTACCTCTATTTTTAAATGGAGCTAAAACAAAAATAGTTTCTTCCCATTCTGCAATTAAACCTTTTAATTTAGTATCAATATCAGCTTCCTTAACAGCACCAACACAGATATCTTCAATATCTTCTGCATGCTTAAGTAAAGGAGCTTCCAATAAGTTTCTTAAATAGAACATTTCTGGATCAATATTAAATTCTATATTACATAATTTTTGAATACTTTGCCAGTGTCTAGCTTGCATAGCTTTATTATTCATCATTTCTAATAAAGGAATTAATCCAGTTAAATTATCTACAATTCCTTTCAAATCTAAGAATGAATCCCATTCCTTTACAGCTTTTGGAAGTTTCTTAATTTTAGCTTGGAAATCATTCATATCATTACTAATTTTTTCAATATCAACTTCAGACCACAACATTTCATCATATGTACTTTTTCTTTCTAAAACTACATTATATAAACCATACAAATTTTGTAACAATTTTAATTCCTTTTTAATTTTTGCCAATACAGGGAATTGAGTTACAGGAAGGCAAAATAGTTCTTCACCTGCTGAATAAGTTTCCCATTTTCTATTTAATTCATCGAAGGAACGTTGGAAAACATTTAATCTTTCAGTAGCTGTCTTTGGTGGAATATTTCCTACCATTGGTCCATTTTCTTCATATTCTACACTGAAATCTTTAACATCTTGTGAAAATTTTTGCATAGCAGTTAACAAATCAGCCTTAAATACTGGTTGAATTGTACAAAGATTTGTTTGAACATCAATAACTAATTGTTTTAATTTTTTCCAACTATAACGTAAAGAATCAACCATTTCAGTTTCTTCTTTTGTTACTTCAACGCCATGTTTGGTTAATAAAAGATAAGCTTCTTCAATTGGAGCAACCTTCATATCAATATCAACTTCAGTTTCTCTAATAGTACTTAAAGTAGCTACAGCCATACGAAGATCATCGATATCACTAATTTTTCTACTAAGTCTCATAGATTTATTATCAATATATTCCATTAAATCTTCCATATCTTTCTTAACCTTTTTGTTTAAATAAATACCATATTGAAGTTTCCAATCCTTAGTTTCTGTTAATAAAGCCGTTTTTAAAGGTTCTGTAGAAATAAGTAATGGGCCAATTTGAGTAGTAGCTTCAATTTCAGAAATTTCAATTTCTTTACTTTCATATTTATTAATTTTTTGTTCGAAATCATCACTTGTTGGATTTTTAGATAAAAAGTCTTGAATAGTTTCTACCTTATTATCCTTCCAAAGGAAATCATATTTATTAAACTTTTCCCTGTAAGTTTCAATATCCTTTTTGAGAGAAGTTGAAACTGAATTTATTGCCATTGTGACTTTAAGAATATCTTTATTATTTGAAATTTGATTAATATATTCTGCTGTATTATGTCCTGCAACAGTTTCTTCTTGTGGGTTATAACATGATTTCCATGAATAATTTATCTTTTTAGAAACTTCAACAATCATATTAGCAACACGATTTAAAGAACCTTGAATATCTTCTAATTTTGGTTGGATAACAACATTTGGAATATTTAACATTAATTCAGATTGGAAAAATGGATTTTGTGAAATACTAACTTTACTGTATTGATTGTTTGAGTAATTTCCTAATCTAGAACGTAGTAAATCAAGTGAGCCTTTAGTACAAGATATTAATGCTTCAATATTTCTTTCACAGAAATGACGATACACATTTTCATATGCTAATCCAAGTTCAGGATTATTTTCAATAATGACATCTTTACTAAGTTCATTAATTAAATCTCTTGTAGCACTTTCAACTAAATCACTTTTAGTTTTAATAATACCTGTAACAGCTGCACATCTTGTTTCTGTGTTATTAATAAAAGTTTCAACAGTCCATTGTTGATTTTCCTCTGGAACTTGACATAATGCTAATCTTGAAATAATCTGTAAATTCTTATTAATACGGAATTCAATAATATCATTCATCATATCAACAAGTTCTGATAATTTTGTTAATTGGTTATTACATGTTTCTATATATAATTCTAAATTTAATGAAGTCCTATATTTGAAAAATGAATAATACAAATTTATAATAATATATTAATATTAATATTATATTTAAAAAATTCTTTAATTTTTTTAATATATATATGTTAAAATATATTTATTTTTTATAATCTTGTTTTTAGTATTGATAAATTTTTTTAATTTCAATAATTATTGAATTAAATATTATAAATTATTATAAATTATTATTATATTATAATTGATAGTTTTAAATATACCATGTTAAAGCGGTTAAACCGGGATGTAAAGTCTTATCTAATTGATCTAAATGTTGAACCATAGCTTTTCTTAGTATTTCTGGAATCTTTTGGATAATTTTAGCTTTTCTCTCTAAAACTTCCTGTAATTTTACATATAATTCTTTATAATAAACTTCCTTTAAACAAATATTTTTAATAGAATCTGGAACTTCAAGATTCAATTTTTTCATTGTTTTGGCTTCTTTAATTAATTGAGTGATTTGTGGATCGAAATTAATATAAATATTACTACGAGTATCAGAAACAAGTAAAGTAGCTTGTAAACCTGTTTTGGCTTGATCAACAACAGAATACCAAGATCTGTACCATAATATTTCAAATTCAATTAATGCTCCCGCTAATCTATTATAATTACGAATATGTTTCTTAGATTCTGGTAATTCTAGAATTGAAGTATATTTACTAAATTGTTTCATTGGATTTTCAATTCTTCTATATAATTGTCTTGCCCATAAAATTGCACCTGAAACTGGTGGAGTATTTCTAGGAATTGGTGGATTATCCTTGTATTTTTGATATAATTTTCTAACACCTTCTAAATCTTTTCTAGTATAATGAGAAAATATTGTATGATATTTTGATTCAAGATCTAACTGTATACCTTTTATTTTACTAAATTTTAATAGTAAATCAAGTGATTGTTCTGTAGATGATATATGTTCAAATGAAGAATCAATAAAACTCTGTAAATTAGCTTCAAGATCTGATATTTGTTTTCTAAAACTTTGATAATCGGAATCATATTCCTGTTATAATTGTTGTCAATTAATATTATTAATTAATGAATTTAAATATTTAATTTTTAATCAGTATAAAAATGACATAATAAAAATTTACCATTTTTCTATGATCTAATATATCATATGGTTTTCTTTGCATTTGACCCATAATATTAGTAAATCTTTTTATTATACTTTCCATTCCTTCAATTCTTAAACTTTCTAATGATGAGAATTTTTCTATTATATTAAACATATCAATGATTTTTTGTATACGTTTACAAAATGCATCAAATTTACCAAATATATACATTTCACTAAAATCAAATTGTTTTTCATTTGGTGTTTCTTGTAATTTTTTCTATAAAAAAAATTTAAGTAAAAAAATTAATAAAAAATTTAATATTTTTTATCTTATATATGTTAGTTTTATTTACTTTAGTCTCATGGAAATATTTCTGATATGCTTCATCTAATTTAATGCATTCTTTTAATTTTTTAACTAATGAGGTTCTTTCTTGATCCCAAACTTTTGATCCATCCTTTATATAAAAAATATTATATAATTTAATAAATTTATACATATATTATTATATCTTTCTGTCTTCATTTAAAACAATATTGGTATAAATGACAATAATAATAATAATTACCTTATATATATATTCCTTACAACTATTAATCATTTGATTAGTTACTTTAACAAAAAGTGATGTCATTCTTTCAGAAGTATTATAATAACGTGATATGCTTTTTTAATTTATACAATTAATGTACAAAATATAATTATTATTTTAATATTTAATATATATAGCATTATACAATTTAATATTTATTAAATAAATCTATTTACCAATATATCATTTTGATAGCATTAATTAAACCAGGAATAGACGGAATCATACCAACTGGATCACTTCTATATAATGGCTCACAAAATCTTTCAAGGGTATATAAGTATTTAACATTATCCTACATTTATTTAAAAAAATGAGAATAAGAAATAATTCTAATAAATGTAATAATATATATTAAATAAATAATTTTGATTAAAAATATTACTTTTGATTCATTTGCAGCATCAGTGACTCTGTTATCTAATTCCTTCCATGTTTTTAATAGATTTCTTGATTTACATGCATTTAATATACCAATAACTTTTTTACATGTTGAACTCTTTAATTGATCTGTAATACTATTAAATTTTACCATTCTAGCTTTCCAATGTGCAAGTTCTGCATTTGGACCAATATCATCAGCTTCTTTTCTCATTTGCTCACTTTCAGCTAATACTTGCTCAATTTGTTTGCACCATTCAGATACAAGTTCTAATACATTAATATATATAATATGAGAATTTAATTATATAACAAAAATATATATTTATAAATAATAAAAAAACATTACCTTCCAAAACTTTCAACATTTCCGGATTATGAATAGCATTGGCATAATCTGATGGTTTTTCTATATTTGATAAATCTATAGTACATTTTTTTAATTGAACACTTCCACGTAAACTTATCATTGCTACATCAAGATCCGTAACAAAATTATCTAATGTTTCCATAAATTCGGAAACACATTCTTCTTTATGATTATTTAAACTTCCCCAATTATCCTTTATTATAATTAATATTATAACAATTGTTTAATTATTTAAATATATCCATTATATTAATCAATTAAATTATATATAAATTTATGAATACATACTTGTGCTTGTAATGCTGGCATTATAATATGTTTAACCATTGCTGATAATGAAGGCAATATACTTGGTGATAATTTTCCAAAATATAATTCTTGATTAATATTTTGTGGTGTTAT
>MCFG01000002.1:397500-427500 GCA_002104895.1 Anaeromyces robustus | reverse complement strand
AATATTACTTTCTTTTTCACTTTTTAAAATTTCAACTTCCTTTTTTAATTTTTCAACTAATGTAATAGTATTTAGTTCATCACCAAATCCTTGAAAAGTTAACGGTAATGGATAATGTACTCTATTATTTATATTTTTGTTGTTTTTGTTTTTGTTTTTTGTTTTTTTTTAATAGTAATAATTAGAATTATATTATAAGTATGATAAAAAAGAATATTTATTTAATATATTAATAAATATTCTTTTTGAAATTTTTAAAAAAAAATATCGATAATTCCTTATACCTATCAAATGCAGCTGAATATGTTAAAATTAAGAAAAGTTTATTTTTTGATGGTTTATTACTTTCAGCTGTATCAATTCTTTCATTATCACTTTTGTTTTCTCTCAACTTTTTAACATCTTCTAATGTCAATAAATCAAGTGTAACTGTTTTCGAGCTCTGTTATAGTAGTTATAAATATATATATATATCATATTTTATATAAAATTAAAATATCGTTCAGTATAAATATTTTTATTGATAATAAACAAACAATTAACTATATATTAACCATTTTAATTGCCGAAAAAAGCATTTCAATAAATACAGAAAATTTCTTGAAATTTCCTGTTTTTTTCGTAATTTCTTCCACATCTTTACAATAATAATATAATATAGAAGCAACCAATAAATTTCACATTTTACAAATAAAAGTTAAAAAATTATAAATATTATTTGTATTGTACATATTAATATATTTACAATTATTTGTATATTTCCCCTTCCATAATTCATTTGTCGATTCTTTTTTAATACTAATTATTAATGATTCTTTTGTAGAAATACCTCTATCTCTCGATAGTAATGCATATGCATTTAAAACATATTCCTCATTTTTAAAAGTTATTAAAACTTTTTCATTTAAATCAAAAATATTCTCTTCTTGTATCATATATATTAATTTCAAACAAATAAAAAAGGTAAATTATTTTTAAATTTCCAATTATTCCAAATATATATCTTATATATTAAATATATTTAAGTATATTATATATAGCTTTTAAAATTTCTAAAAATAAATTTATTCTAAATTTAAATATATTTTTATATTGATTTCGATTAAAATTTTGATTTTGATTTTATTCATCCAAAAAAGTGTTGCCTACATGAAATTGAAATTTACGATATAAATTTTCTATGTGTCATATGTACCGTATAAAAAAAAACACACAAATTTTATAATAACTATTATATATACTTATATAATATTTATTATTTAAACATATTACAAAAAATATATATATATATATAATATAAATGTTTTTATATTATTTTTAATATTTCTTTTTTTAATTTTTATTTTTTAAAATTATAATTAATTTATATACATTTAATAATTTATATATTTAATAAATAGTAGATAGTTCCGTATTAATATTAATATTATTAATATTAATACTGTAATTATATTATTTACATAAAAAAATGATTTTGTTTGTTTTTTTTTTTTTTTAAATATTTATATATTATATAACCAAAAAAACCTTTTTATTTAACTTTACGATTAAAAAAGTTTAAATTATTAAAAAAAAAATAATCAATATAAAAAAATAAAGAATATTAACTGTATTTAAAATTATTTTTTTTTAATTTTTAAAAATTTACTATTATATCCTTATTATATAAATCACGTGTATTTTATCATATAATTATTAACATAACCTTTATAATCAATAAAAGGTTAAAGATTTACATATATATATATATAAATATGCAAAAAACCTTTTAATCTTTATTTTGTCTTATTTAAAAATTCTAAATAGCATCTTATTTGGAATCTCTAAGTAATAAGAATAATTCATAAAATACATATATTAGTAAACTTTTAATATTCATTAATTATTAATTTTCATTAATTATTGAAAAATTAAATGTAATTATAAAAAATTAATAATTAAATACGTAAATTTAGCATATTTCGATTCTTATAATATATATTATATTATTTTATATTTTTAAAAAAAATTATCCTTTAACAGTTAATAATTACAATTATTATTATCAGTATTATTATTACTCTATATTATCATTATCAGATTATATTAACAGAAAAAAAAATATATTCTATTCTCTATTCTAATTATAAATGATGTATTAAACTATAATGTTATTATTCTTATTGATATTATTAATATTTATTATTCATTATTCACTATCAATTATTGTGTTAATAATAATAATGATAATAATAAAAAGTTCAATAATATAATATATTAATAATTATTGAAATATTGTTAATTACATTAAAAAAAAATATTTTAACAAATATAAAAAAGATTATTATTTTTAAAACCTTGTCATACATATTATATTTTTTAAAATGTGTGACAAATTAGATTTCTATGGAAGTGTTATAGAATTATATTTTTAATTTATAAAATTAATAAAAATTTTTTATAATACATTAAATATGTTTTTATTGTTTTTATTTAAATTAAAAATTAAAAATAATTTAATATATATTTGCTATCAATATAAATAAAAAAAAAATATAACTTAAAGTAGATAAATGACAAATTAATAAAATATAATTAATCATTATTATAGTGTATCAATATTTATAATAATAATAATAATAATAATAATAATAACAATAATATAGAATAATAATAATATATAATAATAATTATTACAATAGTGAAATAGTTGAGATATTTAATAAATAATTTTCATATATTACTGTCAAATATACAAAAGTTATATATATTTATTGTTATTATTTAGTACAAAAATTTCCATTTGTAATGCATAAAATAAAAATAATTAAACATTAAAAAATAAATGTAACATTTTTTATTAATAGTTTTTCAGTAGAAAGAAAAAATTGGTACTATATTTTGATGCAAGTGTTTTTTATATTTAATATTCTTTTAAATAATATAATGCATTAAATATATTAGTTATCACGTGAAATAATAGCCACTATATTAGTTTGATAGTTTTTAAAGTTTCTAGATTTTATAAAGAATATGGAACTACTTTAAAAATATGTAATTATACTTTTTAATAGTGTATTCTCTTTATATTTAATTATATATATAATAGCCACTAATACATTAAAAAAAAATATCAAAGGTTAAAAATCTAATTAGGTTTAATAATCTCGAATTAATAAAATAACCAGTATATATATAATATCTAAAAAAAAAATTCCTTTATCAAGATTATAGAATTAAGTATTAATATAAATTATTTTTTCATATAATTGATATTTGGGATTTGAATAAGTTTGGATCCATAGTTAAGGAATATTATTAATTTAAGATATCTAATTTAGGAGAATAAAATATCTCTTTATTTATCAAATAAATATAATTTTATTTTTTCATTTATTTTCCTTTTATCAAAGAAAAGCTAAAATTTTCAAATGTTTTTAATATATTAAAAGAATAAATTAATTTTGTATATAGATATAAAAGATTATTATAAGTAATAATAAATATAGATAATAATAATACTTAATGTATTTTTTTTTTAAAAAAAAAATAATAAAAAAAGTATGTATATATAAAATTTTTAAATATTTAATTATTTAAATAGAAATAATAAATATTTATTGGATAATTCTTTTAGATTTAATCATAAATTTATTGCATTATAAAATAAAATAACATAAAAATTAGAACAACTATATAGATATTTAATATTTATTCTTTATTAGATTTATTTATTTATTAATAAATTTATAACGCTTGTTTTATCTTCATGGAGAAAATAAAATAATTTCTATTAAAAATTCATTTTTTTCTTTTATTTTTTTTTATTTTTATTTTTATTTTTTATTTTTAACTTTTAAGTTTATTAGTATCAATTGCTATTAACTACTGGATATTCCTCATTTTTATCTTTACCATTTATATCAAAATTAGAACAATTTTTTTATCTTCTATTAAATATATAATTTTTCTAAAATCACTTATTTTAATTAAAGAATTTAAGAATAATAATACATAATAAGATGAATTGGCATCTCTTATAAAAGACGGATTGAACTTTATAAAAATCTTTTAAAAAAAGCAATAATTTACTAAATTTAAACGACAATCAAAATCATTTATACAATAATTAACAGAAATGCCATTATTAATTAATAAATCTACTACCATAAACAAAAAGAAATAATGAAATAAAAGAGAATAAAGTAAAATAGAAAAGCATTTTAATGAATTTTATTTTTTATATTTTTTAAAACTAAATATTAATAAGAAAATAGTATTAGTAATTAAAATAATTTTAATTAATTTTTAAATTTAATTTTTATATTAATTAAAATACTTTTTAAATTTTTTTAAATATATTGGAATATAAATTATAGTAATATATTTAAATTAATAAATATTGAATCATTATATTAACTAAATAAAAATACAATAATTTGTAATATGAATAATAGTAAATTTATTATAAATAATTATTATAATTCGTAACTATATACTAAGCTATAATTCATATTGATTATTATAATATACTCATTTAATTAGTACTGAGAAAATGAATAAAAGTTTTATTATTCAATAATATATGAATATATTTTATAAAAAATACTAGAAAGTTTAAAGATAATGTTGATAATAAAAAAAGATAAATAAAAGAAAAAATAATAGAGATTTATTAAGTTGAAAAAAAAAATTATAAAAATTTATAGTTTATAAAGAATATTTAATAATGTTTAACATGATAAATGTTTTTCTGTAGAAATGTAAAATAATTTTTTATAATATATTTAAAAAAGTATGACTTTAATTTAACTTTATTAAATTGTTTTAATTAATATAAAACTCTATATAATAATTAGAAATTTAATAATTTTGAATTTTAATTATTATTTTTTTTAATTATTTTTATATATAATAACCTTAAAAAAAAAGAGAAATATAATGAATATAAAATATAAAGAAAGTTATAATGAAATAAAATATCATAGAATAAAACAATGAAATAAAAATTTTAATTATAGAAGATTTACAATATGGAAAATAAAAAAAATTTACAAAATGTAAAATAAAAAATGAATATAGATATAATTAGAGGCCAAAAAATTTAAAAAAATTTTTAATTAATAAAAAAATTTTAATTTTACTATTATTATTAATTAATAAAATTAAATTTAATTTCGATTAATTTTTTTTTTTTAATTTTATTTTTATTAATATTCAATTTTCTATTATTTATATTTTTATCTAAATTGATTTTTACTTCTCGTTACTACTTTTAAAGTTTTTATTTTATATCTTATTTAAGATATACTTTTTAACTTTTTTTTTATCATAAGTTTTGAATTTCAATTTTGTTTTGAGAATTTGTAATTTTCATTTTATAATTATAAAATTAAATAGAATTACTATAATCTTATAACTTCAATTACCAGAAATTATTTTTTTTTTTAAAAAATAATAACTATTTTTAAATTAAAAGTACTATTTAAATGAATAATATAAAATAAATATACTATTATTTTTTATTTAGGAAGACAAAAACAACAATTTAAATTACTACTAATAATAGAATTTTCAAATATATTATAAATATTTCATTTCATAATTATTAATTTAAAGGTAATTCTATATATTATAAAATTTCAAATGCTTTATAAATGTTGATAATGCTATAATATTAATAACATAATTATCTTATAAATTAATAGTGTATTAATGTTATATATATTTTTTTAAATGTCTTTATATATTGAAATATATTAATAATACAATAGATAAAAAGATAAAATAAATAATAATAAATAAAAAAAAAATGTTGTTATCTCTTTGTACTGGAAGAAAATTCAAGAACAAGAATAAGCATAAATATGATGAGGTTGAAGACGATGATGATGAAGATAATATCGCCCCAGTTATATTTCAACAAAAATATATTGATTTACCTTCACATCCTCAATTCGATGATGAATTAGAAAACAGAAATAAAAAGAAAGGTATTACTATTTATGTTGGAGGTCAATTAACACCAGCTATTCCTCCAAATCTTAATTATATATATAGAAATGACAACGATAATGATAATGACGATGATATAAGTTTCAGTCATTCCCAATTTGATATTGATAATGCAGCAATTAATGATGAAGCTCCACCAAAAATTAAACCACGAAATGAAAGTTATGGAAAAAAATTATTAGATGATTTATCTATTACTTCAGTTTCAATGTCAGAAGTTGATAAAAGTATGACATCACATAGACGTTATTCTTCTCAAATTAATAGACATTCTAGTTCTTCATCACATCGTGAACATAATCGTCGTTATTCTGCAGGACCAGATAATTCATTCTATGGTAAAACTTCAGAACAAGAATATAGTCGTTTTAATTATTTTAATACAGATATTGTAGCAGCAAATAATACATCTTATGAAACTAATGAGGAAGATGTTGATATAAGCCAAGACATTCTTTCTAAACGACTCTCAAATAATAATTTAAATTCAATATTGGAAGAAGAAAATAATGATAATAATTATGAACCACAAAAATCAGCTTATGATTTATCTAATATAAATTATTCATTAAACGAGATAAATGAAAACATGAATATTAATGATAATATTATTAATAATATGAATATTAATGACAATAATATCAACAATATGAATATGAACGTTAATAATAATGAACATGATTATAATCAAGAAATTTCTGATAAAAGATCAAATTACGAATCTTCTTCTGAACATTATAATTCCAATAAAGTTTCACATTCTGGATCTGGTTCAGAATCTGGTACAACACAATCAGTTACTGAAACGTCTGAAACAACAGAATCAGAAATGCATTCCAAATACCATAATAATAAATCAGATATAAATCTTCATAATGATACTACTTTAAAAGATAATACCACTTCATTAAATAAAGATGAAATTCCAACATTGACTAATAATAAAGATATGGATACTACTGAAAATGATATAGATGAAATGAATTCTTTGGAAAAACTTAAATATATTGAAAATTCATATGATAGATTTATGGGTAGTGCACTTCCAACGGTAGCTACTAATAAAGAAGATTATTCAAATCAAGTTAATAATAACAATAACATAAAAATAACTGAAGATTTAAACGAATATTCTTTACAAGATGATTCTTCATTATTTGATGAAGCTCCACGAGAAATAAAAGCAACTTATCCAATACCGTCACCAAAAAGAAAAATAAAATTATTAATTTTTGGAACAAGAGATTCTTGGTACATTCAATATGAAAATGGTGAAGAATCTTGGAGTAATATACCAACATTTTTACAATGGAGACTTGAGGTAATTTATTTATAAATTTAAAATAAAATTAAATTAATTAAATATTAATATAAATATATATTAAAAATTCATAAATTTATAATAATAATTTAATAATTTTCATACCAATAAATTTAATATTAATAATTTAATAATTCTTATAATAAATTTAATAATAATAATTTAATAATTCTCTTATAATAAATTTAATAATAATAATTTAATAATTCTTATTACAATAAAAGGTTCAAAAAAAATTATATCCAAATGTATTAGTAACATGGCTATCCATGAGTAGTGATGGATGGTGTTGGTTTGTACGATTTGCTGATGGTTCTATTGCATGGAGGACTACCATTGTTTCTTTACATTTACTTTTAGAAAAACATCATACTAAAGGTACCGTATCTAAAGTTACTTTTTGTAGAAATAATGGATGGGTAGTTATTTTCAGTGATGGTCAAGTAGCTTACAATGAAATACCTTATTCATTAGAAGCTGAATTAGTTAATTTCCCACATCAAATCCAAGATGTTACTATTTCTGGTAGAAAGGAATGGGTTATTAAAAGAAATATTATTATTAATGAAGATTATAATACAAGAAATCATCTTAAATCCTATTCAATACAAAGAAATGGTTATTATACTTGGAGTAATGGATTATCCTCATTTTTACAAGATAATTTAATTCATAGAAATAAAAATATTAAAAATATTATGTTATGTTCTGGAACAAGTAAATCCTATTTCTTACAATATAATAATTATCATTCTGCATTCCGTCATCATATATCCCTAACTAAAGAAATAAATCACTTTAAAGATAGGAAAAAACCATATCTTAATCCATTTAGTGTACGTTTTTCATCTCATACTGTATCTGTTCATATTAAAACAGATACTAATGTTAGAGATCTTGTACGTGGTGTTAGAAATAAAACTATATCTTTTGATCAATTACCTGTATTAAGAGTTATTCAAGATCCAAGAGATGGACGTTGGTGGGCATTGGATAATTACTGGTTATGGGTATTAAAAGAAGCTGGTATTCGTAGAGTTACAGTAGAAATACTCCCATGGACTCGTGAATTCTTAAAAAGAGTTCGTGGTAAATGGGATGTTACAGTTTTAAATGAAGATTTTAAACCATATGATTATATATAAGTTAAATTAACAAAAAGAGAAAAAAAATTAAAATATTAAATCTGAACAAAATAATTGAAAGAATAGTAATTGTTAATTATTTAAATTATTATATAAAAATTAATTTAAAAAAAAAAAAATATATATATATATATATGAAAAAAAAAAAAAAAAAAAAAATTGTAATTTTTGTTTATAAATCTATAATATCTTGACATCTTTTTATTGTACTTTAAGAAAACATATTATTAAATTAAATATGTCATTTTTTATATCTATTTTTTTTTTTTTATTCTTTATTTTATCTTTTTATCTTTTAATACAAGTTTTGAACAAAAAAGTTAATAATAATAATAATAATTTTATAAATTATTTACTTTCTTCCTTATTTTTTTTTTTTTTATTTAAGTTATCTTTATAATTATTATTATTATTTCTTTACTTTGCATCTTATTTGGTGTATGCTTATATACACAATATTATGTTTTAAGTCAATGAAAATTTTAAAAATTTTATATATATCAAAATATAATGAATAAATAAACTATTTAATAAATTATCATTTCTTAAAATAAAAGTTTGTTCTATTCTTTAAATATTTAAATATAATAATTTTCATATTTACAAGAAATATATAATTAAAATATGATATAGTTAAAATAAATATATATATATAATAATTTATTTTATTTAAAGTTTATTTTATTTTTTAGTTTTTAAATTTAAAGTAAAGTTTATACACAATTCATTTTTAAGAATATTTTAATATTGGTTTATGATATTGTTGAAACTGAATATTAAATAATAAAATACAAAAGAAAGATAATAGAGATGCTTATTATATTATTAATATTTAATGATAAAATTTGTTTTATGGTAATAATTTCGTGATTTTATTTTGTAGTTCTTCGTATAATTTAATTTTATTCTGCCTTTAAACCTTTTAATGTCATTTGTTCTAATACTTGTTTTAATACAAATTTTTCGTCTTGAATGCTTTCATCAATTTTGAAAAACTATATATGTGAAAATATTATATAAATGTTTTTTTTTATATTATCAATCATTAATTAAAACAATTTAGATATTCATAAATTATATAATTTCATTATCTTTAATTTTCATACCTTTTTAATTTTTTCTAAATCAGTATATGATGATAATTCACTTAATTGAATTTCATTACCTTCTATGAATGAAGTTACCTCATCATTTATCTTTTTTTTTTTTTTTTAAGTTTTATAAAAATATTATAAAATTTAAATTTTAATATTAAAATATCTTTTTTATATATATTCTCTTTAAAAATATTCACAATAACAATTGTACCTCCATTGCTTTTGCATCATCTTCACAAAGAATTATAACTAGTGCAGCATCACAATCATTTGAAATTCCAAAGACATTATTTGCTTCATTTATCTTATATTTTTTTAAATTTAATAATTATTATTAAATTAGGATTTTATTTTAATTTTTATAAATTAATTATTATTGTTTATAATTTTTTAATTAATTACTTTAGTATATGGAGATAATGAAAAAATGATTTCGGAATTAACATTATTAGTTTTTAATTTTTTTTGATTATCCAATAAACTTGCTTTTGAAGCAGCAGCTAATAATTGAAAAATATCGATAATCTTAATAAATATATAAATATAATTAATTATTTATTAATTATTTTTTAATGTTATCTTTTTTTTTTTTTTTTTTTAACATTGATAATTCATTACTTTAAATTTAATTTAGAATTTCTCTCAATTTTACCATATGAGCATTAATAATTGCGCAATTAGGGACTCTATCGTCATTATTAATAATCATTTCTTGAAGTTCTTTTTGATTTTTTAAGTTATTATATAAAGATATATATGCATTTGGTAAATAAAAAACACCTTCAGGTTTAATAATTTCTGGAAGTTCAAATTGCTTCATTTTTATATTATATAATATATAATTGAAATATTTAAATCAAAAAAAAAAAAAAATTTTTTTTTTTGTTATACAACTATTTTGTATTATAATACATTAATGTATGTATTATAAATAATGTAATATGGATTATTCAACAAAACAAAATAAAGATAATAAATAAATATATATTCATATATAAAATAATTAACAATTAATTTTATTTTTTTAATATATAATATACTATGTAAAATATAATTAATTTTATTTTAATTTTAATTAAAATTATTATTCATAATATTAGTTACTAATTATTGTTATATAAAAGATATATATATATATTTTTTTAATTTTATATTTTAATTGAAAATTTTTTATTATTTATCTTTTTTTTATTAAATTCATTTGATTATATTGTAATTAAAAATAAAAAAGAAGATAAAAAAAAAAGTAAAGTATATTTAAACAGATTACATTGGTTTTTTCGTCTTATTTATTATACAAAGATTTTCTTTAATAAAATATTTATTAATAAAATATAAAGTTGAATTGATCATATTATTCTAAAATTACATTTTAATAATATTAATGAGCCAATAAAGTATATTATAATGTGAAAAAATAAAAATAAAAATAAAATAGAATAAAATAAAAAAAGAAAAAATAATTAAATATTCATTATTTTATTACTACTACAAACTATTTATTATTAGAAAGATTATAAAGAATCAAAACATAACTTTTACTATTATTAATAAGTAAAAAGTGGAAATAATAAGACAGAATTATAGAAACACAATTTAAAAAAATTGAATATAGAACATATTATTATAATTATATTATGCTATTTATATATATATTAAAAAAAATAATTACAGTACTAATTTTTTATTTTTTTTTTGTTAATATATTATTATATTATATTATATTATATCATATTATATCATTTATGTCATTCATATAAATTAATTAATTTGTCTACATTACTGGAAATGACGATATTAACTATACATTATTAAATTTTAATACTCTAAAATTGATTTCAACTTGATTATAATAATTTTCAAATAATGAATGGACTTATTATTTATAGATTTCTTTATTTTTTATTCATATTATTGATAATATAAATAATAATGGTTTTAGAAGCTACTGTTTTAGTGTAAGTTATATAAATAATAACAGTAAAAATAATAGTATTAAAAATAAAAAAAAAAAGGAATAAATGTACATACATCAATTAGATGTTACGGAAGTTTATGTATAATTATAATCAAGGAAATTGATCATATATATTTTATATATGCAAATGAAATCTAATTTTTAAAACTAAATAAACCAATATATTTATAAATATAATATCTAAATTTCGATATAATAATAATAATAATAATATAATAACCTAAAACATTAACATCTGTATTTATAATTTCTATTTTTAATCGACATTTCGATAATTTCATTTATTAATTTATATACATTAATTTTAAATATAATAAATATATATATCAATAAATGGATTTTTATTGTTCAGCTTGGATAATTCCGAATGGATGAGAAATGGTGATTATACACCATCAAGAATTGAAGCTCAAAGTGATGCTACAATTTTCCTTTTTAATGCTAAAACTCACTCCAACCCAGAAAATACAGTTGGTATGATGACTATGGCTGGTAAAAGGTAAATAAATAAAATAGTAAATCATTATTTTATAAATAATATTTATTTTAAGTTTAAAAAATTTAAATATTTATATTTATATAAAAAATATTATTAATTTATTAATTAATTAATTAATTAATATCAATTAAAATAAATAATAAAAAACTTTTAATTATTAGTCCAGAAGTTATGGTCACCTTAACTACTGATATTGGTAAAGTTTTAACAGCTTTACATAATATTAAACTTTCAGGAACAGCTCATTTTACAACAGGTGTTCAAATTGCTCAAGTAATATTCATAAATTAATATCACTTCTTTATATAATATTTTTATATATATAATGATAAGAAAAAATTATGATATTATAATATTATATACTATAATATATATTAAATATTTTAATTATTTAAATAATTATTTTGTAATTATTTATATTATATTATGTAAAACAAAATTTATCATATTTTTTTTATGAAAAAATGGAAATGAATATAAATTAAAAAAAAAAAAAAATTAATAGTTAGCTTTAAAGCATCGTCAGAATAAAAATCAAAAACAAAGAATAATAGTATTTGTTGGTAGTCCAGTTGATGAAGATGAAAAGACTTTAGTTAAATTAGGAAAAAAATTAAAGAAGAACAATATTGCTATTGATCTTATAAACTTTGGTGAAGAAGAAGAAAACACTTCAAAATTAGAAGCTTTCATAAATGCTGTTAATAATAGTGATAATAGGTAATATAAAGAAATATAATCAATATATATATATATTAATAAAAAAAAAAATAAATTAATTTATTAATTAATTATTATATCGTTTTTTAATATATATAATTAAATTTAATAAAAAAATTATATATATATATGAAAAAAAATAATAATTAATTGAATATGAATATAATTTTTATATTATTATTATTATTATTACTATTATTATTTATTTATTTATTTATTTATTATTATTATTTATGAATCCTCCTCTTTACTCTAATTGTAATATAAATAGTCATTTAGTCACTATTCCACCAGGCCCACATATTTTAAGTGATGTTCTTATGACTTCACCAATTGTCATTAGTGAAGATGGTTCTGCTCCAACTGGATTCGCTGGAGCTAGTAATGACTTTGAATTTGGTGTTGATCCAAATATCGATCCAGAATTAGCCTTAGTAAATATCTATTTTTTTTTTTTTTTTGTTTTTTTTTACTAATTTTAATATAATAATAAAAAAAGAATAACAATAAAATGAATGTTTAATATATATGTATTAACAATTATAATTATAATTACTATTATTATTATTATTGTTTTATATTATTATTTTACATTTTTCTTTTTATTTATTTAGGCCTTAAGAATATCATTAGAAGAAGAAAAAATGAGACAAGAACAAGAAGCTAAGAAGAAAATGGAAGAATCTAAGGCTGAAGCAACTAGCAGTGATAATAACCAAGGATTAGTATCAACTGATGAAGATGATATGCTTGCTAAAGCTTTAGCTATGTCTATGAATACTGGTGTATGTGATTCATTATTATAATTATTATTATTTTAAATATTTATTATTTTAAATTCTTATACAAATATATTTATTCTTTCAATATTAATTTAATAATTTAATATATATAATTTTAATTTTATTAATATTATATAATTTAAATAAATAGGATGATGATGTTCCAATGGAAGATTTAGATGAAGATGAAGAAATTCAAAAAGCTATTGCTTTATCTATGGCTGAAGCTAATGTATATATATCTAATATTAAATTGAAATTTTAATATAAATAATATATTATTAAATTTTATATTAATTATTTTATTTTTATTTTTCTTATTTTATTTTATTTATTTATTTATTTATTTATTTATTTATTTATTTATTTATTTATTTATTTATTTTAATATTTTTTTATATAATTGTTATAAATAAAAGAACGATAATGGCAATAATGAAAGTAATAATGACCAAGATTTAGCATCAGCTTTAACTTCATTACCTGGTATATATAATATTGAATTATAATAATAATAATAGTAATATAATATAACATAATATAATATAATATATTATATTATATTATGCATAATTATTTAATTTTTTATTTAATATTAATATATATTTTTTATTATCCTATTTCATTTCATTTTATTTTATTTATAATATTAAAAAGGTATTGATTCTAATGATCCAAGAATAAAAGACGCTGTTAAAAAACTTGAAAAAGACAAAAAGGAAGATAAAAAATAAACAAATTAATAATAATAATAATATAAATAATCAAAATTAACAATAGTAATAATAATAACAATAACAATAATAATCATTCCTATTACATTTAATAATATATATAACGAATATCTTTTTATGTTTTATAATATATGCATAATAAATATAAAATTATTAATAAAATTATTAATAAAAATATGTATTACGTATATATTTCAATATTTATATATAAAAAATTAATAATGATAAAAAGATAACAAAAAAAAAAAAATAATTGAAATAAAAAAAATAAATATTAAAAAATAAAAAGAAAAAAAATTAATAAATAAACAAATAAAAATTATAATATAAAAAAAAAAAAGGCAAAAAAATAAAAAAATAAAAAAAATAAAATAAAATAAAATAATAAAAATTAATAAATAAAATAAAAAAAAAAATTATAAAAAAAAAATTAAATTATAATAAATAAATATATAAATAAATATATAAATAAATAATAATAATAATAAAATAAAAAACATAAAAATATAAAAATAATTATTAGTTATAAATAGTTATTATAATAGTATTAACTAATAGTTTAATAGTAATTAATCTAAATAATAATAGAGTGATAATATAAAAAGGTAGGAGTAAATAGATTATGGAAAGATTATAATATAAAGAATTGGGAGTACTTTTTTTTTCAGATATTTGGTTTTTTGTTAATAATATCTTCGTTGATAATAAAGTGATATTCATAAATCGAATAAATATTATTTTATGAATATCACATTCTTATTAGTATTATAATTATTTTGATATATTGATGTATATATATATATATTTTCTATTAAATGAATATTGCATTTAAATATCGGTACATATTATACATTATCAAGAAATTATAATTTCTTTTCTTTCTTTTCTTTCTTTCTTTTTTTTTTTTTTAAATATATTTTTTAATATATAACATTTAAATTCAAACAAACAAACAAACATTAAACAATCAATCTATCAATCAATCACAAATATATGCATTTTTTTTTATTAATAATTTTATTATAATTTTTATTTAAATAATTAAAAAAATATATTTTTTACGAAGAAAAAAAAATAAATATTATTTTTTTTCTTGCTATAATTCTATAAAAATACTGAAATAAATTAATTTAACTTTTTTTTTAAAAAAAAAGTCTAAAGAATAAACGTGACTCTATTAAGAAATAAAATCATATATTATTATTCTTTTTTTTTTTTTTTTTTTTTTTTATATAAATATTAACTATTATAATTATTAAAAAAAAAAATAATTATTATTATTTTGTATAATTATTTCTATTTTTCTTTTTTTTTTTTTTTTTTTTTTTTGCTTTTTTTCTTTTTCTTTTTTTTTTTTTTTTTTTTCTTTCTTTCTTTTTTTTTTTTTTTTTTTTTTTTTTTTTGCTTTGTTTTGTTATTATTATTATTTATTTTTGGTTTTTATTTTATTATTTTTTTATTATGTATATTAATTATTAATAAATAATTTTATGATAGTTATATATGTTAAGATATATTTGTATTCTTTGAAAATTCAATTTTCAAAGATTGTTTTTTTTTTTTTTTCTTACTTGCAATTAAAAATTAATTATACAATAATCATATAATGAATAGATAAAAATATTTTAAATAATAATATATATAAAAAAATGTTACACGATATAATTATTTTTCTTAATTATTTTTAAATAATAATAATAAAAAAAAAAAACAATAAAACTTTTTACTGAATAAGATTAATATTATTATTTTAAAAATTATTATTATATTTAATTATAAAACTTTTTAATTGATTAAAAGATAATCCTTTTTTTTTTTAAAAAAAAAAAAAAAAAAAAAAAAAGATTTTTAGGATTAATTAATAATAATAAAGTTAATGTTGCTGTTGCTTTGTTGAAAATTGAATGATGATTTTTTTTTTTTTAATTAATTATTATTTGTTATTGCTGTTGTTATCTTGTTTAAAATTCATTTTTATTATATAAGGATATTTCACTATTTAATCTTTAATGTTTACCCTTTTTATATAGATTATTTTATTTTTATTGTTACTTTGCTTTTTTTTTCTGTATTAATTTTTTTAATCTATTTTTACTGATTTTTATTTTATTTTATTTTATTTTATTTTATTCTATTTTATTTTATTTGTTTTTATTTTATTTTTTTTGTTTTTAATTTTTTTGTTTTTAATTTTTGTTTACTTATTTATTTATTTATGAAAATAAATAAATATATATATACTTTTTATAAATATCTTTTTTTTCTTCAAACATTTGTCATTTTGATGAAAATTTCTATTTTTCACCTTTTGAAATTTGTTTTTAATTCTAAAAGATATGTATAATAAAATATAATTTTTGTTTTTATTAATATGACTTTATTCTATACTTTATTTATTATTTATTACCAATTTTTATTCTATATAATGGAATTTTATTCTATTTTTTTTTTTTTTTTTTAACTTATTGTTATATTGTTGTTATTTCAATTGTTATATTTTACATATTTATTATTTAATTTTTTTTTTTTATATATTTATATATTTTATTTTATTTTTAATTTATTTTAATTGATTTGTTTGATTTATTGTGTTTTTTATTAATTATTGATGTTGTTAAAAGTTTTTATTATTATTAATTTTTTTTTTTAATTTTGATACTTTTTCTTTTTTTTTTTTTTTTTTTTTTTTTTTTTGTATAAAAGTTAATTTATTATTTTAAAAATTTTTAAAGCTTTTCAATCTCATTATAAATTATTTAATTAGTTATAACTTTATTTATGAAAAATTTTAAATAATATGAAAATTTATATTATTATAAAAAAAAAAGATAATATGTTAAATTTTATATATTTGAAATAAAATAGATTATTTAATAATTATAAAATAAATAAATAAATAAATAAATAAATAAATAAAATTAACTTACATATATATTTTTAATTATTTAAACGATAACCTTGATTTTGATAACGTAATTGGTTTGAACTATTTTGATGTCTAGTCATTTCCATTTGTCTTCTACGATCACTACTTCCTGATGGACGGTTTTCTCTTTTTAAAATGAAGGATGAAGTAAATATGATTAAAAAAAAATATAAAAATAAAGAAATAAAAAATTTTAAGAAAAAAATTAAAAATAAAATTATTAATATTTTTTGATTTTTATAAGAAAGCAATACATTAATTAATAAAGTTAAGTTGTATTCACAAAAAATATATGACAATAAAAATTTTAAAATATTTAAAATGTAAACATATTAAGGAAAAAATAAATAATAAAAATATAAAGTATATTAGCAACGTAAAAGTGTATTTATAAAATTTATATAATAATAAAATAATAGCAAATAATTATGTCATATATTATTAACTCTTTTCCCTTTCTTTCTTTCTTTCCTTTTTTTTTTTTATATAATTTTTATAATTTTTTTATTTTAATTTTTTTTTTTTCTTTTTTTTTTTTTTTTTTTTTTTTTTTTTCTTTTTTTTTTTTTTTTTATATTTTTGATTTTTTATACATAATACATATAATATAGATATGTTTTTATGATAATAAAAATAATTCTATATAGAAATGTATTTTTTTTATATACATATATAAATAAATTATTATATATATAATAAAAAAAAGAAGAAGAAAGAAAAAAGAGAAAATAAAAGATATTACAAATAAAAATTGAATTTTTGTTTCTATTATATATATAGTTATATCATTTTTGTAAAAAAAAATATTTTTAACAATTTCTTTTTATTCTATATCTTTATATTATATTTTTTTTATAAAAAAAAAATAATAATAATTTAAAAAGAAAAAGGAAATGTAATATATAAATATATATTTTACTATTTATACTTTTTTTTTTTTTTTTTTTCAAAAAAAAAAGTATATTATTTTATTTTTTATTACAAAAAGATAACTTATATATATAACGATATTGATAATTATTCTTAAAAAATATAAAAAAGGGTGTATTTTTTAAATAATAAACTTATTAATTGGTAAAAGATAATTACTTTGTTTCATTTTCTTGTTTCTTTTCTTGGTTTTCTTTGTATTTTATAACTGTCCAATCAAATACGTAATCATAATAATATCCTTTATTGATAAAAAGATCTCTAAATAATTTTCTTAAATATGAATAATCTGGTTTATCATCAAATCTTAATGAACGGGTATAGTTTAAGTAAACAGCAAATTCATTTGGGAATCCTCTGTTTAAAATTTAACAGTTAATATTGAAAATATTATTTATTTAATATATAAATTGGATTAATACCATATTTACTTATTAATAATTCTTTTTTTTTTTTTTTTTCTAAAAACTTACCTGCATAATACTTCGGTTGGTGTAGTCATTTTCTTTTCCATAATACGGTCATATTTCTGTTTCTTATTAACAGCCTTTAAACCTTGCCATGGTAATGAACCACGACAGAAGTACATAAAGACATATCCTAAAGCTTCTAGGTCATCACGTCTTGATTGTTCTATAAATTTTATTAAAAATATACACATATTTTTTAATATTTTCAATAATTGTATATAATATAGATATATAATAAATTTTATTAAAAAGTTTTTATAACAAAATCAGTTGATATTAGTATTATAAGAATAAAAATTATAATATTTACCAACACCCAAGTGAGTATTAATACTTGCGTATCTTGCAGTACCAGTTAAATTTTTATTTTCCCTGTATGGAATATGAAGATGTGTTTTTGGATCTCTGTATTTCTTAGCTAAACCAAAATCAATAACATTAACTTGATTAGCTCTTCTACCAATTCCCATAATGAAATTATCTATTTTGATTAAATCACGATAATAAAAATAAAATAAAATAAAATAAAAAAGATAAATGAAAAAAAAATAATTTAATAAAATTATAATTATAAAATATATAAAAAATATATAGTAATTATTTATAACTATTGTACTATAGTATTAGTTAATTTAAATATATATATTTCATACCTGGCTTAATATCACGATGAAGGAAGTTTTTGGAATGGATATATTCTATTCTAGATAACTATTGTAACATTTAATAATAAATAATTTTATTATATTTAATATTTATAAATATTAATGATTATAATTTGTATTATTATTATTTCATTTCTTTTTTAAAGCGTTTTTAACTTATTTTAAATTTATTTATTTTATATAATATATTTATTTTATAGGTTTTTATCTATGATTCTTACTAATTGATCTGCAAGAAGTAATACAGTTTTTAATGAAAATTTTCTATGACAGAAATTAAATAAATCTTCAAGAGATGGACCAAGAAGATCCATAACCATACAATTATATTCACATTCTACACCAAACCAACGAACAAATGGAATACCAACTATTTAAATATATAAAGAAATAAATGAATTATAATAAAAATTTTATTTACAATTAATGAAAAAAGGAAGATAAAGCATGTATTCTTTTTTTACTTTATTACTATTTCATTTATTATTTATTATAAACTTACCTCCACCAGCTAAACATTTATATACTTTAGCTTCGTATTCTAATTGTGGATGCTTTGCTTTCACTGATTCTAATTTCATAGCAATTTCTTCACCTGTAATAACATTTGTACCTTTCATTATTTTATGTATTTAAATAAATTAAAATTTAGTTATTTATGTTCTTTATTTATTAAAATTTATATTAACAATATATAAATAAAAAGAATAAATATTATAATAAAAAAATATTTAAATGTAAAACAAGTCATGAAAATATAAAAAAAAAATCTATCTATATCAAAAGAAAAAAAGGAAAAATAATCTTCAAATTAAAAGATTATTCTAAATATATATTAATTACAAACTATTTTTCCTTTGATAATATATAAATCGATTTTTTATAAATTTGTTAAAAAATACTATATTTCTATATTTATAGTATAATATATAATGCAATTTATAGATATATAATTATTTATTAATCATTACCTCGATAAATTTCACCAAAACTACCTCCACCGATTTTTCTGCCTATCCGGTATTTATTACCGACTCTTATATCCATTAATCGGGGATTGTATTCTGATACTCTAGTTTGTTCCATCTGTTTATTTGTTTATTAATGTTTTATATTGATTTTATTATTTGTTTTATAATGTTTATATATGAAAATCTATTATTATCATTATTATTATTATTAAAAGTTATATAAATGTATTAAAAAATAAAAAAAATTAGTTAAGTATATATATAATATAAATAAATATACTGAAGTAAAAAGTATAATTATAAAAAATAATTAAATTATTATTATCTATTTTATTTTATTTCTTTTTTTTTTTTTTTTTTTATTTTATTTAGTCTAACTATATATATATATTATTATTCAAAAAAGATATATTTATTTTATTTATTTTGATTGATATATTTTCTTTAAATATGCTATTATTTTTAAAATTTAAAAAAAAATATTGTAAAATAAAAATTTATTTTAATTTCAATATTTTCTAATAATTTATTATTATAATATTTTATATTGTATTTCCGTAAAAACACTACAACTTTATATTGTCCTTTGTTGATATTGTTTTCTTTATTATTTTCCGGTGTAATTGACTATTATTTAAATATAATATACATTACATTTATTAAAAAAGTAAATTTTACATAATATTTAATCAAAACTTATAAATATAATATTTAGTAATATTTCTTCTACTTTATATATTATGTGTTATAGATTGAATATATAATAATTTCTAATGATGATTTTATAGGATAAAGTTGACTTTTATTTATTTATTTATTTATTTATTAAATTTAAAGTTTTTATTTGTTTATTGCTTTATTGTTGATTTATTTTTATTATAATAATAAACAAACATTTATATTTTTTATAAATATTTATGTTAATTACCTATGGAAATATAAATTATCTTTTCTAAAAAAAAGTTCTTTTATATTATTAATATTTTTTCTAATAAATATGATATAATATTTAAATAAAAAGAATTAGAAATAAATAAAAATAAAAGAATATCTTTATTATAATTATTTTTAAAAATAACAAAAAAAAGTTTTTTTTTTTGTAAAAATATAAAACATATAAATAAATATAATAAAAAATAAATAATAATAATATATAAACTTTTTTATATATACCTACTTAAATAATATTTAAATAATATTAATATATAAATAATATAATAAATAATTAATAAAATAATGTAAATAAATATATAAAAATATTATAAGTATTAATTATTTATATTTAAATAAACAAATATAAAAAATAAAAATTTCTAATATTCTAATATTATTATATATTATATATTATATATTATATTTTATTTATTCATTTTATTATATATTTATTATTTATTATGTATTTATTTATTTATTTATTTATTTCATCTATTACTTTATAATTTCAGTTCATATATTATGAATATTAATACAATAAATTATAATAATTTTATTCAATATAATTTTATACCTAATTTTAATAATTTATATGTATTCTAATATATTCTAATATATTTAATTATAAATATAATATATAAACAATTGGACCATTTTATTTAATAATATTAACTTAATTATTATTTATATATATAAATATTTAGTAATTAAAAATAATAAAAGGGAATATATTTATCAACATAAATATATTATAATGGAATATATTATAATATATTTTATAATATATTTATATTTCAATTATTTAATTATAGAATAAGATTATTAAGTAAAAAGCCCATAAAAAAAAAAAAAGGATTATAAGTAGGTTAAAAACAAAAAAACAATATAGGAAAAAGTTTCTAAATTAAATAACCTATTTTAAAATTATAAATTATAATAAAGATGGTTCATTTTATTATTATTATTATTATAATATAAATTTATTTTTAGGGTTTATTTTTTTTTAAAAAAGAAAAAAATAAAGAAAAAACAATTGTTTTATTATATATACACTAACCGTATTTGATTAATTAAAAGTAGGAAAAATCAGAATTATTAAAAATGAATTAATAAAAAAAAAAAAAAAACGGATATTATACAATCTAATATATACTTAATATTTTGGTAACAAAAAAGATGAAAAAAAAAATTGTAAATATTGAAAGGTAGTAAAAAAAAAAAAGAGGAGAATGTGATTTTTACTTTATATAGAAAGTCTGTTAAATTAATATAATATAATTAAAAAATTTAATATTATATAAAATATAATTAAGTAATATAAAATAATATATTTACTAATATAAAGTAATATAAAGTAATATTAATCTAATTTATTTTTTTATTAATAATCTTAATTTAATATTAATATAATAGTGGCTTATTAATCTTATTAATTCACATGATAATCATGTTACTATTTAATTAATCATTATTAGAATCTTAATATTGAAATCTATGATCAATAATATTTCATTAATATTAAAATAATTAAATCAATTATTATATACAACCAATTTTTATATCTATTTCTAGGACTTTCTTAATTTTCTATTAATATTCTATATATTTCAATTTGTGGCTCATGACTACGATATGTAACGTATTTATATTCAATAAAAATAAAAAATTATTTTTATTATGTATATCTTTATTTTTTTTTTTTATTATTTTAATACTTGATTATTCATTCATTCCTTCATTAACTAATTATTTATGTATTTATTTATTTATTTATTTATTTATTTATTTATTTATTTATTTATTAGATATTTAGTATTATTTTTTATATGAATATTATAATCTAGTTATTATAATAAGATTCTATATTTTATTATATAAATTTCATTATTTGTTTATTAAAAAAGAAATATTAAATAATAAAAGCCTAGCGTATTTATTATTATAACAAAAAGCTCTTTTGAGTTTAATTTAATATATAAAGCTGCCGTTTCTTTTATAATAGATATTGTAAATAAATCAATAAATGTCATAAAAATTAATATATGAAATCTCTATAATATAGTATAATAGAGTATAATACAATATAAATTTAACATAATCTAAAATAAAATAAATATAAATTAATATATATTTAATATAATTGATATTATATGAACTTTTAATTTATCTCCATTTTTCATATAAGATATTTATGTGTATTTGTAAAAAAAATTTTTTTTAATTAAGATTTAAAAAAAAAAACTCTGCATTTTTTTTTTTATATAATTAATTTATTATCAATAATAGTTTATTTATATAATTATTATTTATATATTTATTTATTTAAATAATTTATTTATTTTTTAATTATTTATACATTTAGTATGTTAATATTACCAATAAAAACATTAATGTTAATGTTTTGTCTCTTTTAATATTATTAAACACAAAAAAAAAAAAAAAAAAAAAAAAAAGAAAACATATATATATTAATATATAATTATATAATTATAACTTATTTTATTTTATTTTTTTTTTTTATAAAAATTATATCAAACAACAAATAATACTGTTGTAATGATTTAATTAAAAAATGATAATAATAATAATAATAGATATTATAAAAATCTATGATATAACCGAAATTAACAAAAATATAAAACAATCTTATGATTAATAGTTAGCATCATCTAATTTGAATTTTGTATATTATATATTTTAAAATATAAGCTTTTATAAATAATTTTATCTTCAAATTATCCATTTTATAAACTCTAAATGTTTAAAAAAAAAAAAAATTAAAGTTTGATATTATTATAATAAAGTTTAAAAAAATATGATTTACGTTAAGAAGTATCATAAAAGAAAATTAGAACTATATTAATATCATCTGTTTTAAATTATATAATTAGAATTTAATATATAAATTATTTTTAAAATTATTCTCTATGAAAATAGAATAAATTAATAATACAAATTATTATAATTATTAAAAATTATTTAAAATAAAAAATATTTATTAAATCATTCTCCCTAATTATAAGGCTAATTTATTAACTATAATAAATTAATAAAATAATTTTTTATTAATGATATTTTTTTAAAAAAATTCTTGTAGTTAAAGATTAATAGTATTATAAATACTTTTTGTTTTAATTAAAAAGCACAAATAGCCAATAATTTGTTATAAATACAATATAATTATATCAGTATATATTTAATTTTTATAAAAATAAATATTAAAACTAGAATTGAATTATTTTTTCAAAGATTATATTTAATAAAATATACTTAATATTGACTATAATGGATGAATAAAGTTTTTTAGGTAATAATATTTTAAATTGTTCATATGATTAATGCATTTGTAAATTAAAAAAAAAAAAAAAAATATCAATTTAAAAAATGATATATAAAAAAATATCTGTTCTTTTCTATATTTTATAATTAAAATATTTTAAAATAAACAGATGTTAAAAAAAAAATTTTTTTTATATATCTTTTTTTTAAAACTTCTAAGAATATTCATAATAAATGTAACATAATTAATATAATATCTTATTATTTATTTTATATTGTAAATGTATAAATTATTTGTTTACTTTTTTTTTTTTTTTTTTTGTATATAGTTTATACAATTAAACTTTTTTATATTATGAAAAACTTTAAAACATATAAAAATATAAAAAGAGAAAATTAATTAGTACTATTATCATAAAATTTTTTTGGTTTAAAATAATTAAATCCTAATTAACATTAATGCAATATTATTTCATTACTTTTGCTATTTTTTTTTTCTTGTTGTTATTGTTTATTGAAATAAATAGGTCTATGATAATAAATCAATTTTTGTAGTTTATAGAAATAAATAGTCAATATTAATAAATCTATTAAACTTTTTCATAAATTTATGAAATAGCTAAATTATATTTCATAATTAAAATAAGCTTAAAAAAATGAATTTAATTGTTATTATCTATTTTTTTATTTATTTCTTACTTATGTATAATAGAAAATAAACTGTTCAAAAAAAAAAAAGAGTTAATGAAAATGACATATATTCTGAAATTATATAAAACTGATTATATAATACAAAATTTTTATTATTGATAATTTTTTGTTTGTTTGTTTAAAATTAGTTGACATATAATAATAAGTTATAATTAAAGTATTCAATTATTTGTAAAAGTTGTCTTTTTTTTTTTTTGTTTGTTTAAATATTAGTATTTTCACAATATGTTCAGAAGCTATCCTATTGATAATAGAATAGATGCTGGAATGCAAATTTCATTGAATGAAAAAATAAAGATTTATAGTCATAGAAATGATACTTTAATATTAGCATTACCAAGAGGAGGTCTTTTTTTTTTTTTATTTCATATAATATCTTAGTTGATTATATATATGTATATTCGTAGTAATTAATTAATTTAAAAATGATAAATTAATATACCCATAGGAATTCCTGTAGCATACCAATTAAGTTGTCAACTTAAAATTCCATTTGATATGATTTTTGTTAGAAAATTAGGGTTACCAAGTAATAAAAATTTTATATATATCTTTTAAATAAGATTTAAAATTTTTTTATGTAAAATTAACATAAAGTAAAATATTACTTTTATTTTCTTGATATTAATATCGAACAATAATAATAATAATAATAATAATAATAATAATAATAATAATAATAATAATAATAATAATAATTACTATAATAATAATAATAGTTATAAAAAAAAAAATAACAAGTAAATAAATAAATAAATAATATATATATATATTTAATTAATTAAAATATATGATTAACAAATTTTTCATATTAATTTTAATATTTAATAAACTCTAAATAATTAATTAAGGTCATGAAGAAACCGCTATGGGAGCTATTGGAATAAATGATATTATTATATATAATGAAAATTGTATTGTATCGAATTCTATTACTAAGCTTACTATTGAAGAGGCAATAAAGAAAGAAGTAACTTTTTTTTTATTAACTTTATTAAAAAAATTAAAAATAAATAATTACAAAAAATTAATAAAATTAACATTTAAAGAGAATTGAATTAGCTCGAAGAAGTAAAGAATATCGTGGAAATAGACCATTTCCAAAAATAAAGGATAAAAATATAATTTTAGTATGAAATTTTTCCTCTAAATATTTATTATTAATAATTAAAAAATATTTCTATTAATACTAATTTTTATTATAAATAATAAAAATAGGTAGACGACGGAATTGCTTCTGGAGCATCAATGAAAGCTGGTTATTAATTATAAATGAATTTATACAATATTTTAAAATAAATGATCATTTATTAGTTTAATTAATTCAATTTATTTTTCTATAATATTTTTTCTTTTTTTTTTTTTTTTTAAAAAAAAAAAAAAAAAGCAATCGCAACTGTTAAAAGTTTTGGTCCAAAATCAATTATTGTTGCTGTACCTGGTATAATATATTATTGAAATATACAAAAAAATATATATATATTATCTCTATATATTTTTATTAAATTTATTATTATTTTATTATTATTATTATTATTAAATAAATAAATTATTAAAAAATTAAAGTTGGTCCACCTGAAGTAATCAATGAATTAAAATTATTAGTAGATGATGTCATATGCATACATCAACCCTCCCCATTTCACGCAGTAGGATTATGGTAAATCAATTAATTAATAAAAAAACAATATTAATTATTCATATATAGAATATAAATATTTTTAATTAAACTTTAAATATATATATAAATTCTTTCTTAAAAAAATAAAATTATAAAATTATATAATAATAATAATAATAATAATAATAATAATAATAATAATAATAATAATAAAATTATACAATTTATTAAAACTTGTAATATTAAATTAAGGTATGGTCATTTTCCTCAATTGAAAGATAATGAAGTTCTTAAATATATTGAATCTAGTTATAAAATAATAGATGAAAATTTTAAAAATGAAGATTGTATGAATTAACTTATTAATACATACAATAAAAGAAATTAATCAAAATAAAACCCTTTTTTTATTATGAATAAAAATAAATAAATATATATATATATATAAATTATTAATGTATTATTAGAAAAAAAAAAAAAAAAATAAAAAATAAAAAAATAAAAAAACAATTAATTTATAAAAACTAATATAAATATTAAATAAGTAAATAAAATAAATGTTAATAATAAATTTTATATAATTAATTTTTTTTATTTTATTTTATTTTTTAATTTTTTATTTTTTTTTTAATTTTTTTATTTTTTATATTATTATTATTATTTATATAATAATATTTTTTTTTAAAAGAAAGTATTTATTATTATAATTATTATTATTATTATTAGAATTATGTTAATGTTTATGCTTATGAATTTATGAATTTTTACTGATTACAAATTATTATGGACTAATGATATAAATAATCTAATAGTTAATAATATTATTTATCATTTTTACTAATTATTATTATTATTTTTTTTTTACTAATTATTATTATTTTATTTTTCTAATTTCTATTATTATTATCTTAATTTATTGCATTGCTATTGTTAATTAATTTTGATATATTTTTGATTTATTTTTTTTTTTTTTTTTTTTTTTATTATTTTATTTATTTATTTAGCTATTTATTTAAATTGAAATAATCTTAATACTATTTGTATATTTAATTTTTCCATTCTTATTTTGTCTCTCTTTTTACATAAGTAGTTATATTTGCTATCATTTGCTATCATTTGCTATCATTTACTTAATATGTATATATATTTAAATAATTTTATAATACAGATTTATATTTATTATAAATAAATAAACAAACAAATAAATAAACAAATTAATAAATAAATAAATAAATAAATAAATAAATAAATAAATAAATATATATATAAGAAATTTTGTATTTAAGATTAGGATATAAAAGTTAAATATATTTATTATTAACTTTTTATAACAATCATAAAATTGATATAAATAAATAAATAAATAAATTATTTCTATTATTATTATTATATTATGATTATTATTATTTTTATTGTTGTTGTTGTTATTGTTGTTGTTTTTATTTTATTTTATTTATTTTATTTTAATTTTAAATTATTAAAATTTTTTTTTCCCTTAATAACATGTTAAATCTGAATAAATATCATTTATTGTTTTTTGACTCAATGTATAACAAGTAATTATATTTTCTGATTTATAATCTTCTAAAGCTTTTAATAATTTATCAAGATTAGTATTAATAATACAAGTATATTTATAATAGGTAGGGGTATGTATTTTAAGTTCAAATTTAATATCCAATAAAGTTTCTAAATTATTTTTTATTAAAATATTATGGAAAGAGGTAGATCCATCGGTTTCTACAGTTAAATAATAATGATTTTCATATTTCCTTTTTAATTCTCCTAAAGTACCAATATATACTAATCGACCTTTACAAAGTATACCAATACGATCACAAAGATATGCAGCTTCATCTAAGGAACTTGTCGCTAAAAGGATAGAAGATTTATAGAATCGACTACATTGTTTAATTCTATCCCATACAAATCTTTTTCTCGCTAAGGTTTGTATTCCTTGAGTAGGTTCATCCATAATTACAATTTGTTGAGCATTGGCAGTCATAACAACTAAATTTAAAATTTTTCTGATATCATAACTTAAATCTTTTATTTTTACATTGGTAAATTCTGTTAAATCATAGAATTTTAATAATTCTTTGGAATAATTATTTAATCCTTGATTAGAATAACCAATAATATCTAAAACAAGAGCTAATTGTTCCTTTACTGTTAATTCTTTCATAAGTGTTGGTTTTTGCATACAATAACTTATAACAATGTCTTCCATATTTGAATTAGCTTTATTAATACCATTGATATATAAACTACCCGTATCATAAGTTTCTTTTATACCCACAATATTTAAGATACAAGATTTACCAGAGTGAGGTGGACCTATAATACCAAAAATTTCATTTTGTTTTACTCCAAATGTGACAGCATCAATACAAGTAATAGAAAATGTCATATCTGCATATACAGAACTATGAGGTTCTTTATATTGGTATTTTTTTATTTTCTTCTTATTATATGAAAAATCTCTATTTAAGGAAAGTGAATAGTATGGGTATTCTTTATAAAGATCAATTGCGCCAATAACTAAATCCTTACAATTATCTGTAACATATTTATGTTCATTTTTGATTTCTTCACAACTTTCTTCTATAATTCGTTTAGATCGTTTAACCATTCCCTTTTTAGAATATTTATATACTGTAGAATGATAAAAAATATTAAAAAGAAACATTAAACAAACCATATAGGATGTTAATATAGTAAATAAAATAGATATACCAAGTTCAGATCTTGAAAAAACATTACCAGACCATCCTACTAATTTTGAATAAAATTTATCGGTTGAATAATTAGAAATTAAATATAAACTAAATAGAATACCTACAACTGCATAAAGTGGATTTAATAATAATAATATAACTTCTATAACAATTAAATATTCAGGCATATATAATATATTTTTATCTAAGTTATAAATTTCAAAAATGAATGTAAAAGCAACCATGATAAACATTAAATGATATATAACAACCGAAAATATCAATATCTTTTTACTTTTGAAAAAGTTAACTACTACTCGTTGTATCATATTTAAGACCAAGGATCTAAAAAAAAAAAAAAAAAAATTATGTATATATAAAACAATAATAATATTTATAAAATTAATATAGATTAATATAATATATAATATATAATATATATTTAAATATTTATCATTATTACTATTATTATTGATATTATTATTATTATTATTATTATTATTATAA
>MCFG01000002.1:302500-395000 GCA_002104895.1 Anaeromyces robustus | reverse complement strand
TTATTATTATTGTTTTTATTATTATTGTTTTTATTATTATTGTTTTTATTATTATTGTTTTTATTATTATTATTTTTATTATTATTGCTTTTATTATTATTGCTACTACGATTATTTTTATCATCATCATTATTTTTAATACTGATATAATCTTCTTCTTGATATATTTCCTGTTTTAGTATTTTTCTATTTTGATATGCCTTTATATATCTATATTCTGCAGTATATTCTTCAACAAATTGTTTTTTAGTTAATATACCATCTATAATAGTGGCCACACCAAAATATAATATTATATTAAATAATAATAAACAGGATAGTATTAGGCAATCACCATGAAATAAATCCTTATAAGAAATATGATTATTAATAGCTTTAGTTATATTTAGTTCTTTTATTATGGAAACTATAGTTACAGGTGATAATAAAGATGAAAAAACAAATTTCCATTCTCTATTTAAATGGAAAAATAAACGTGTTGAAAGAAACAGGCAAAAATAAATAAATAGAAAGAGTGAAGAAGCACGATTTATTTTATTAAATATTACAGAAAATAAATAAGCTAAACCAATCACACTTAATCCATACAATCCATACATTATGAAAAATAGAAATGGATCAAAAGATTTTATCATTGGTACTGGTATGACTGTAATGATATAAGAAATAAATCCTAATGAAATTAAATATTTCAAACAATATTGAAGTAACCAGGACAATCCAAAAAAGGAAGGTTCAATACCAGATAACATAAAAGCTTTTTTAGTATTATTTTCCTTTTCATCAACAATAAACAGAACAATATCTTTTATACAAAAAAGGTATATGCCAGTAATAAATAATATTGTCCAATTATATTTCCATGCTATATCATAAGCAACATGATGTTTTGGCTCTGCAAACTGTGCTAAATTAATTTCATATTCCAAATTCCTATTATTAATTATGATTTTTAATATAGCTTCATCTACTGCCTTTTGTAAAGGACTAAAAAAGATTTCATATGGTGATCTGTCAAAATCATATAATGTATTTAAATATCTATAATATGGAATGGGATCTTCTCTATTTCTCGGTACAAATGAATTATCAATTTTTATTGTATAATTGAAAATATTATCATTAAAAATAATTCCAAAAATAAAACGTGTTGAATTTCTATATATATCATCTAATTGACTTTCATCATCGTATATACGATATATATAACTTTCTGGTGAAATTTGGCGAAATATTTCACCTTCCATTACTAATTCTACAAATGAATTGGAAATACTTTTAAATTTTTCATTTTTTGGTAATACAAATCCAATTAAAAAACTTTCACTATATGTATCTGCAAAATTATTAATTTCATATCCATTAAGTGTATATAACTCTGTTGTTGCTGTTTCTTCAACTTCAAATGTTAATTCTGGTGAAAAATATAATATAAAAGGAACTAAATAATATATATTATTGAAATAAAAAAAAAAAAAAATAAAATAAATAAATAAATATTAATGAATAATTTTTTTATACACACTATAAATATATATACATTACCTAAGATTAGCAATACTAATGAATCGAAACCATTTATTTTTGTATTTTTCCATAAAAAGGCACGAAATGTACGAAATAAACATATATATGATGATAACTATTATAATTAATAGAAAAGATAATAAAGAGAAAAAAAAAAAAAATTTAATTATATTAACAATAATTACTTTTATTTAATAAAGATGTATATATCATAAATTATAAATTTATTAATTATAATTTTATTAAATTATTTATATTTCATAATAAATAATTTAAATTGAAAAATCTAATATATAAATTTATTTAAGAAAAGATGGAAATGTAATTTTTAAAATAAGAAATTTTAAACAATAAATGATTATTTTAAATATTGAAATAAATAGATAAATAAATGATATATATATATATATGAATGAATAAATAATTTCAATTGTAATGTAATGTATTTACCATTGATAGTATATGATTCTTTATTATTAAATTATTTTGATTATTATTATTATTATTATTATTATTAATTATTATTGAGTAATAAATATATATACAATAAGATTATAATAAATAATTTAAAAATAAAAATTAAAATAAATAAATTGATTCCTATTTTTGCTAATAGTATTTTCCTTTTCTTTTTGTTAATTATAATAAACGCATATCATTTCTTTAGTAAATTTTAATTTTTATTTATTTATTTAAAATTAAAACTTATTATATTATTTTTTTGGGGGGTATTATTTGTAGTAATTTATTTATTGAATATTTAAAGTATTTGTAACTTTTATTTAATTATTTTTTCTTTCTTTCTTTTTTTTTTTTTCTTTCTTATTTTTCCACTTTTTTTTTATATATACATATATATTTTTTATTTTTATTTTTTTTTTTTATTTTTATTATTATTATTATTTTTTTTTTTTAATTTTTATATTTTAGTCTTTTTTTATTATATTTATTTATATTTTATATTTTTATTTTTATTTAACATAAAATTGTAGTATAGAAAAAGGAGATGACATATTTAAGAAATTGGAGAAAATATGACGAATTAGTTTTTAGATTATATATTAAAATGCTCTCTTTATATTTTTATATTAAAAATATATAAAATAAATAAATAAAAAAAAATATTTAATATATAAAATAAATTAATTAAAAAAATTTTTTTTTTAAATCTTTCATTTTAAATAATAATAATAAAAAATATTTTATTTAAAACATATAATATATTTATATATGATACATATATTATATTAAAATATAATATAAAAAATTTTCTGAATATAATGAATAATGAAAGATGTATAATTAACATAATAAAAAACTATTGGCTGAATGTCAATCATAATTATTTTGATTTTAAAACATTTATGTCAAAAGTTTTATTATTATTATTATTATTATTATTATTATTATTATTATTATTATAATTATTATTATATTTATTATAATTATTATTATTATTATTATTATTATTATTATTATTATTATTATTATTATTATTATTATTATTATTATAATTATTATTATATTTATTATAATTATTTTTATTATTAAACAAATAAAAGTTAAATATTATTTTTCATTATAATAATTATTAATAGTATAATAATAATAATTAATTTTTTTTTTAATTACACTTAAATTACAGATTAAGATTTAATATATTTTATTTTTTAAATATTATATATTTATTTTATTTAATATTATATATGGTATAGATTTCTCTTTACTATTTTTTTTTTTTTATTTTTTTTAATGCTAATCATATCTATTATAATAAAAATAGAAAGTTAATTGTACAATATAAAAAGTATTTATAAATTTATTAAAAAAAAAAAAAAAAAAAAATCATTAATGTAACGCAAAAATAAATAAAAATAATATAATAATAATAAAAAAATACAATAAAATACCCAAACATTAACGTTTAAATTAATATTAATAATATGAAATTAATAATAAGTATAATAAAAAAAATATAGTATAATGATATATAATAATATTAATATTTAAATAGAATATATGTATTATATATAAATAGTATAATATAACAAGAAAAAGAATAATATTATATAAAAAAAACTATATTACTTTTTTTTTTTTTGTTTGTTTTTTGTTTTTTGTTTTTTATGTGTGTATATTTCTTATATTAAACATTAATAATAAAACTATTATAAAATAACATAATTTCATATATTATTTTAAAATAATAATATATGAAATAAATATTAATGCTTTATATAAGAATATGAATTGATATATTAAGAGCATAATATATATATTTATATTTTTTGAATTAATATCAATTCACATGTTAGCATCTGAATATGTAAAATAAAAAAAAAAAAAAAGAAAAATAAATATATATTATATATTAATGATTCTATAAAGTATAATAAAATATTATAAATTGATTAAATATATTATTAAATTATTTATGTATATATACCTTAATATTGCTCATATTATTACTGTTTTTCTTTTTTATTATTATTATTATTATTTACTTACAGTAAATCAGTAAATCAAATAAATAAATTATTATTTATTTTTAATTTTTTATAACTATTTTATTTTATTAATTTTCTTTATTTTTTCATTTTCAATGAGATAATTATCTAATTATAATGAAAATAATAAGTATTTTTTTTAATAATTTTATTTAAATGAATGGTATTATTATAATCTTGACATGCTTTTTTATTTGAATAATATTTATTATTAAAATCTAAAGATGGTTGATAGTCTTTTAATTTATTATTTTTTCTATAAACTGCTTTGTTGTTATTGTTGTTATTAATGTTACTTATATTATTATTTATATTATTATTATTATTATTATTATTACAATTATTATTACTGTTATTGTTATTATTTCTCTTTTTTTGGTAATTCTTTGAGAAATTGTAAGGATTAAAATCACTTTTAAAAGTTAAAAGATTATCATAAGAATTGGATGGACCTAAATAATTAACGGACACTGGAAAAGAATATGGATTTTTAACAAACGTACTTAGTTCATTTCTTGGTGATTCTGAATATATAAATGGATTAGCATTATTAATAGAATTATTATTATTAACATCATCATTAAAGTAATAATAATAATAATCCTTTATAGCACTATAATTATAAGATTTTATATTTAATGCATTAAAATTATTATTAATATTTAACCAATAATTGTTATTACTTATAAGCATAATAAAATCTCTTGATTCTTTTCTATACTCTTCAAAATCTTTATACCATTTATTATACTCAGCATTTGATATATATAAATTATAATTAAGACTTTTCAGAAATAGTGATTCCCATAAATTAATTAATTGTAAGGATATTTCTGTTGATTTAGACCATGAACTATTTTTCCAATTATTGTCATCTAGCAATTTTATTGAAATAATATAAGCAATTAAAAATTGTTTATATTCATTTTCTAATAATTGTAATGAATCTGCATCACTAATAATAGATTCTGATGATTTATATGGAGATTTTGATGGTGAGATTGAATATAATTTTGTTGATTCATTATTTTCTAATTCATTCTGAGACATATTTTTTCCATTCATTTTTTTATCTGAATAATAATCACTTGAATTATAACAATCGTTAGTTCTCTTTTTTACTTTTGAACTAGTATTGTTACTATTAATAGTATTGTTGCTATTACTATTAATAGTATTATTACTATTACTATTACTATTATTATTACTAGTAGTAGTATGTTTAATATTTGTTTCAATATTTTGGCTTTCAGATAATGATGGATATTCATCTCTACTTTTTACTGATCTCAAAGTCTTATCTTTGTTACTTCCATATGAAGATTTTATATGTTCTACTGATCTTTTATTAACCAAATTCGAGTATACTTTATTTTCACTGGTATTTTTATTATTACCTTTAACAATAGAAGCATATGATATTTTCTTTATTGATTTTACACTGTTATTATTACTGTTATTATTATTATTATTATTATTACTATTGTTTTCCTCTTCATTATTATTTCTTTTTACTTTATCTTTATTCATTTTTTGTTTATTACCTTTTTTACATGATAAAATATAATGTTAGTATTAATTAGATATCATAAAAAAAACGTTTAATATAAATTTAAGTAATAATGTTATAAATTTTTTTTTTAATGTTATAGATATTAATATTTAAATAATAAATAAATAATATATATATACCTTTATTGTTAATATCCTTGATTTGTGGTATTGAGTTTGCTACTATTTTTGATTCCGTATTATTATTATTATTTTTATTGTTATTGTTGTTATCATTGTTGCTGTTGTTATTGTTAATATTATTATTATTGATATTTTTGTTATTATTATTATGATAATTATTACTTTTTTCACTTTTTTCAATGTTATTTTTATCGTAAGAATGATGAGTTTTTATTAAATATTCAAGAAATTCATTTGAATTTAATGATTTCATTCTTTTAATTAAAATTAAAGCTGCAATGGAAACTTGAAATATAGGTATATAAGTACAAGTTTTCATAAGTATATGTTCAACTTGTTTTTGAACTTGATTAAAATTTTTCTTCATTGATAAAATTCTATTTTCATAATTACTTTTAGTATTTGTAAGAATATTATTTCCTATAAAAGTTAATGAAGGATTACTCAAATAAGAACATTGAGAAGCATTTGTAGATGCTGATGCAACAGAAAAATATGAAGGTGATGGTAATATTTGTGAATATGGTGAAGTATTAGAAAATAAAGCAGAAGAAGCAATACTTGAATTAAATTCAGTTTCAGAGAATGAATTACTAGAAGAAGGATAAGATATTTGAGAATTAGCTCTATAAATTTCTGAATTGCAATATTTTTCAAGACCATTATAAGTAGGTTTTAAAGTATTATTTTTACTACTTTTAACATTATTATTACTATTATAACTAGTAACATTGTTATTACTATTATTACAATTAAAATTACCATTACTATTATTATTATTAATACTATCACTATTAATATTATCATTATTATTAATACTACTATTATTATTATTATTATTATTGTTACTATTGATATTGTTATTATTATTTATACTATTATTACCATTATTATGGTTACTATTTTTATTATTGTTATTATTAATAATACTTCTATTTAAGTTATTATTTGTGGAATTATTAATAAAAGCAATATCGGAATTAGAAGTTGAACAACAATAATTAGCATTAAAATTAAGTAAAGTACTGGAACTTGATTTAATACTTGAATTTAATAATGAAATATTACTATTGGCATCACTAAAATCATCACCTTTTCCATTTGAATCAATATAACTTATATTCATATTTGGCGTTGAAATTTTTGGATCACTGGAAATGACATTTAAAATTTTTATTTCATTTTCATTTACATTTACATTTTCATTTTCATTTTCATTTATATTATAATTATTTACATTTTCATATTCACTAATATTTGAATTCTCATTTGTAGTTGCTGTAATACTATTATCATTTTTAATATTATTTTTATCTTTAGATACATCTTTTAACAAATTAGTATCAAGTAATTCATCTGACTTATTATCATTATCATTATTATTACAATAATCTCCTGAATACTCTATATTAAACCGTGGAGTGATATCATCCTTAATTTCATGCTTACAACTATTTTCAGTAAATGTAGGTGATAATCGTATAGATGTATCATTAATATCACTTATTGTTTTATTATTAAAATTATTATAAGAATTATTACTTAGCGTAGTATCTTTTATTATATTAATTTCATTTATATTTACTTCATAATTATTATTTATTTGAATTTTACGAATATTAACCTTATTATTTTCATATAATTTTGAATTAATAGGACCTAAACTTGATAATGATATTATTTTCTGACTTTGAATATTATTATAAATGATATTATTACAATTATAATTATTACAATTATAATTATTTTCTGTATCTTTTTGAATTGATATACAAATATTATTTGATTCCTTATTATCTATAGTATTAGTAAACTGATTATTATCATTATTATTATTATAAGAATCATTATTAATAAAATTATTTTGTTTTATTGGATTATGATTTTCATATAATGAAAGATTTGAAGAATTTAAAATTTTAAATAAAATATAAGTAATAACTTTTGATAATTCTTTAATTTCTATTGCTGAATTATTATGATTATTATTATTATTTACATAATGGTGTTTATTATAATCTTTACTATGTTTATGCTTATGCCGATAATAATTATTATTATGACTTGAAGTAATTATATTTACATTTCTATTATTATTATTATTATTATTATTATTACTATTATTTTTGTAATTATTATTATTATAATAATGATTATTAATCATTCCATTATAATTATTATATATAATATTATTCTTTTCAAAATTATCATAACGATTATTAAAATTATTTATATTATTATATCTGAAATTATAGTTATTATTTTTATTGTTCCCATTACCATTATTGTTCCCATTATAATTATTATTATTATTGTTGTTGTTGTTGTTATATATATTATTAGCAATATTCATTTGCCCTGAATAATCATTATCTGGCAATAGATTACTTTGATTACCATTACTATTATTACTACTAATGGAAACTAGGGTTGATTCTGTACAAATACTTTTCGGTGAAGAACATAAAATATTTTTATTATCTACATTATTATTATTATTATTATTTGATTTATACAAAAATTTTGGATATCTATTATTTGGATATTTTGATATTTCATTATTATTGCTATCATTATTGTTGTTGTTACAATTATTATTGATGATAGAATATTGATGCTTGGTATAATTATTAGAATTATTTCTTTTACTATATGTATTATTATGGTAATTAAAATTCTTTTTATTATAATCACCGGCAGGATTACACGTAAATTGATTATTATTATTATTATTATTATTATTATTATTATTATTATTATTATTATTATTATTATTATTATACGATATTAATTTTTCTTTATTATTAATATTTGGATGACAATTATAATTATATGAATTGCAATAACACGATGAACAATAATTATTTGTAATATTATTTAGTGAATCAAATTTATTTTTATGATTTTTCCCACTACAACAATTAGTTACATTATTTACTATTGAATCATTATTATTATTATTATTATTAAAATATTTATTTGAGTTATATGAAGCTTTTCTATTGGTATAATTTTTTTTATGGTTATTATTATTATTATTATTGTTGTTGTTGTTGTTATTGTTGTTATTATTGTTATTATTATTGTTGTTGTTGTTATTATTATTGTTGTTATTATTTTTCAAAAATTCATTTTTTTGATAACGAGTATCATTTCTATAATTTGTACTTAAATTATTATTATTATTGTTGTTGTTGTTATTATTATTATTGTTATTGCTGTTGTTATAAATTGAGCTACCAGAATTATTAAAATTACGTGTTTTTATATGATTACAATTATTATTACAATTATCTTCCCTCATATTTATTATATTTCTATTCTTTTTTATATTATGTATATATTTATCATCCTTTTTATTATCATAATATCCGTTATATCCTTTACTTTCATTATTAAAATTGCTACCATTGATATTATTATTTTTTATTATTTTTTCTTCTTTTTTATACTCTCTAATATTATGAAGATCTTTTTCATCCTTATAATTATTATTATTATTATTTTTAATTTGAGACATTATAAGAATATTAAATCAAAAAAAATTTTTTATCAATTATTTCTAAATAATAATTGATAAAAAAAAAAAAGATAAAATAAGAAAAGAAAAAAATGGTATATTTATACAATTAAAAAGAAAAATACTATATCTAATAATTCTTTTTTTTTTATTTTTTATTTTTTTTTTTTCTTTTCTTTTTCTTCTTTTTCCTTATTTATATTTCCTTTTACGATTAATTGTAAAAAAAAAATATACTTAAATACAAAAAAAAAAAAATTTATATATTATTATAAAAAAAATTATTTCTTTTATAACAATATATATTTTATTATAATTTTTAATTATTATTTTTTTTTTTTTCCTTTTTCTTTTTCTTCCTTCGTTTCTCTTTCTGAATTTAATTAATTATTTATTTATTTTATTATTTTTATTCTTAATACTATTACTGCTGTAAAAATTACTCAAATTAATTTATAATATATAGTATTTTATAATCAAAAAAATATTTATTTTTTTTTTTCGTGTTGTGTAAGTTAGTGTTCGTATAAAATAGAAGTTTCTTTTGATATAATAATATTAAAATTTTGAAAATAAAAATATATGTATAATACAACTGATTTTTTATACTTATATTATCAAATTTTCCATAACCAATATTATTAATATTTTTTTTATTTTATATCTACAAAAGAAATAATATTTTCATATTATAGTATAATAAAAGAAAATAATAGTAATAATAATAATAATAATAGTAATAATAGTAATAATAATATTATTAGATTTAAAGGTAAGTTAAGTTACTCTTATAAAAATATTATATTTTCGAATTATTTTTTTTTACCTTTTATAAAAAGCGATTTCTCCATTTCATTGACAAAATACGTATTGTTTTTTTTTTTTTTTTTTTTTTTTTTTTTATTTTTATTTTTATTTTTTATTGCTGTATTTATTTTGTAGATAAATGCTGATTTTTACTTTTATATATACAATGTAATTATGAATAAAACTTTAAAAAGCATTTATATATTTTTTATAATTAGTGCTAATATTTTTTTTTTTATATTTTACAACTGACTTAATAAAATAAATGTTAATATTAAGAAATATATATTCTATATTATATATTCAAGAAAGAAAAAAAAAAAATAAATTGAAATGAAGTGAATGACTTTTCTTTTCTTATCTTTTCTTTTTTTTTTTTCCTTTATTTTTTTAAGCTTAATAATATAAAAAATAAATATATATATTAATAGTTTTTATAAAAGAAAAAAAGATATTATATAATAAAATTAAAACGTTTTTATAATACTGAAAATATTAAAACTCTCTGTTATCAATATAAATTTTGAATTGAGTATTGAATTAGTTGTTACTCTTTTCTTCATTTTTATGAAATTGACATAAATATTTAAACTTTTTTTTTTTTTGTAAAAAAGTTTATAATACAATATAAAAGCTAAAAACTAATACTTTATTGTTATTGTTATCGTTATTATTTTATTATTATTATTTTCTTTTTTTAAAAAAAAAATTGGAAAACCTAATATATAATATAACAAAATTTGTGGAATAGAAAAAAAAAATAATTTATTATATAATATTAATATACAAAATATTATAAAAATATATATAAAATTATTTATTAATCTTTATTGAATATTACTACTGACTATTAATTAAATATTAACTGAATATTATTATTATTGTTTTAATTATTGTTTTATTTATTAATATAAACAAAATAAAAAAAAAAAATAAAATAAAAATAAAAATAAAAATAAAATAAAATAATAAAAAAAGTAATATTAAAATATATATAATAATTATAAAAAAGTAAAACAAAAATTATAAAAGAATAATGAAATGATTATGTAATAATAAATTAAATATAATATAATACAGAAAACATTTAATTAAACTATTTTTTTATTTTTTTTTAAAAAAAAAAAAAAATTTTAAAAAATTATATATTAAAAAGTGTTAAAGTTTTAAAAATTCTATTTTCAAATATTTAAAATATTATTTATTCAATAAATAACAATGTGATGAATTTTTTTTTATTTTATAAAATGTATTTGTATTATATAATATATTATTAAAAATTTAATTTTTTAATATTGTTTATATAAATTAGACTTTAATCAAAATTTAATTAAAAAAAAAAAATTATATAAAAAACTATAAAAATAAATAAATTATTAATTAATAATTAAATAAATACCTTTAATAAAAAAAAATATTTATATATATATATAAATAAAGTAAATTGTTTTTTTTTTTTTTTTTTTATAGTAATTATAATAATAATAAGAATAAGAAATATTGACAGTAGAAAAAAAAATAAAATTTTATCCTTTATCTGTATATAAATATGTATACTGATTAAATGTTAAAAAAAAAAATTGATATATATTTTGTGAAATGATGAAAATAACCGTTATAAAAATAATTATCTAATTAGTATAAATATTTGGTTTATTTTAAGTTATGTATTCTATAGAAATTAAAAATAATAAATAATATATAAAATTAAAATAAGATTAAATATATTAAAATAAATAAATAATATATAAATTTTCTTTTTTTTTTTTTATTTTTAAAGTTGGTAAAAATAATATTATATTTTTTTTTATAATTATTTTTACCAAATGGAAAGAATGATTTAGCTATTAATAACAAATAATATGTATTAATTTATTCATAATATTCTTTAACTTTTTTTTATTAATTTATAAAACTATAAAAATTATAAAAAAAAAATTTTATTATAATCAAAAATATATTTTTAAAACTATTTCTCCTTCTTTTCTTTTTTCTTTTATTAAGTATAATTATTCAAAAATAAATACATTTTAATAATCTATTTATTATATCCAAATATATATTCAAAAATAAATACATTTTGATCATCTATTTATTATATCGAAATATATATTCAAAAATAAATATATTTTGATCGATCCAAAGCAACATAAGTATTATTATTAAGCAGTGAAGAATACTAAAACTTTTTTTTTTGTTATAATTTTATTTTATTTAATGAATGTTAATAAAATTTAAATATAATATACTGATATAGTTAAAAAACATATAATGCAATTTTTAAATACCAACCAAATTTTTAATTCAATGGATGATCCATGATCCATGAAAAATTTCTTTACCTCATGAAAGATTGTCATAAAACTAATAAAAATAATAAATGGATTGTACCTATTCTACTGGAAAGTTTTTATAAGTCGGAAGCTAATAACTTTTGTTTTACTTTTTTTTTTTATACAATAATAAATATTAATAAATAAAAAAATTATATATTAATATAAATTAATAATTAATAATTATATAAATATATTATTAATTATTTTATTACTATTTATTAAAATAATTATAATTTAAAGTTTAAAATGAATTGAATTGAAAAATAAATTTAATCTTGAAAAATATATTAAATTTTTAGTATAATAAAATTTTTAAAATTAATAAAATTAATAAAATTATAAAATAATTAATTGAAATCATAAAAATCAAAGAAATCAAAGAAATCAAAGAAATCAAAAGAAATCAAAAGAAATCAAAAAAAAAAAAAAAAAAAAAAAAAAAATCATAAGAATATTAATGACATCAGAAAAAATCATAGAAATGTTATAGAAATAAGAAATATTAGAAAATTATATTTATGAAAAGTATTATTATTAAAAAACTAAAAAAAAAAAAAAAAAAAAATTTCTAAAAGTAATATATAAAGAAATTAAAAAAGTTTCTAGAAGTAATATATAAAGAAATTAAAAAAATCAAAGAAATCAAAGAAATCAAAAGAAATCAAAGGAAATCAAAAAAAAATCATAAGAATATTAATGACATCAGAAAAAATCATAGAAATGTTATAGAATTAAGAAATATTAGAAAATTAAATTTATGAAAAGTATTATTATTAAAAAACTAAAAAAAAAAAAAATTTCTAAAAGTAATATATAAAGAAATTAAAAAAAAAAAATTAATAAAATATAAAGGACAATGAATATATTTTTATTATTTATATTACTTTATATCTAGTTTTCTTTAATTATTTTATATCATATCGGTTATTTAATTTTTTTTTTAAAAAAAAAAGAGTTAACCGTAAAAATCATTAGGTTTAAAGTACTTTTTTAATTTTTTTTTATAAAAATTTCACACAATATTAAATTATTCTTTATAATAGACGATCAAAATAATTTATTTTTCTTAAATAAATGGCATTAAATATAAATTTATTTTCTTTATTCTTTTGTTATTTTATTTTTATTTTTATTTTTATTTTTATTTTTATTTTTATTTTTATTTTTTTGGTTTTTTATACTTTATTTTAAATATAAAACAAATTTCAAATAATAACTTTAATATAATTTATTAAATATTTATTATTATTATATATTGTTTGTAATATTGTTTGCGATTGTAATTTTTTTTTAAGGATTGTTCGAGAAGAAATGACAAAAAAATAGGTAAAAAAATATCTGATATTATATTTTTTTTTATTTATTTATTAATTGTACAGGAAAAAATATCGAGAAATAGAATTAAATAAATAAATAAATAAAAGATTAAGAAAAAACTATATAAGTAACAGGATATTAAAGTAAATTGAATTAAATAAAGATGAAGAAAAAAAAAAGTATAAATAATAACCAGATGTTTAAAAAAAAAATTAGAAATATTTCTAATTTATAAAAATATGTTTTCTCATATATTAGATATTTGTAATGTAAAAATGCATATATGAAGTCTAAACTTTAATTCTACTAGGCAAATAACAATATTTTTCGAAATTAATTTAATTATTATTATTTTTTTTTAAACCATAAAATTTAGAATAATGAGAGTATAAAAATAAAAAATAAAAAAAAAATAATAAAAGAAAATGAGGTGTTTGACATTTTATTTTTTATTATTTTTTTTTTAAGAATTATTCAAGAAAAATGAATTTATATATTTGATTTATTAAAAAATTATTTCCTTAAATTATATATTTATAATGTTGAAATGTATATATGAAGATAAATTTTTCTAGTTGATTGATATAAGGATTTATTAATGTAATATATATTAATAAATAAAATTTCTTTTTTCTTTCTTTTTTTTTTTAATTCAATTTATTTTAACATCCTGTTACTGATAGAGTTTTTTCTTCATTTTTTTATTTATTTTTTTTTTTTAATCCTATTTCTCGATCTTTTTTTTTCCCTGTATAATTAAAAAATAAAAAAAATATAATAATCAAACACTTTTTTTACCTATTTTTCTGTCTTTTTTTTTTTTCAAACAATCCTTAAAAAAATGTACAATCTCAAACATTATCTTTTTCTTTTTATTTTTATTTTATTACGAGCAACATATAAAATAATAAATATTCAATAAATTTTATTAAAATTATTATTTAAAATTTAATTTTTTCTTATATTTAAAATAAGGTATAAAAAAAAAGATTATAAAAGATATATTTTGACATATTCTATATCTTTTATTTTTTTTTTGTAAAGTTAAAAAGATAAAAGAAATTAAATTTAAATATGTTTTATTTTGAAAATACATTTTAAATGCTTAATGATTTAATTTTAATTAATAAATATTTAAAGATAAACTTTTTTTCAAGTAATTAGTAGATTTTTGATAAATATAAAAGGAAAGAAAATATATGTAAATATTAAATAAAGCATTTACATAGATTTTCTTTCCTTTTATATATATTTTATGTGAATTGAAAATAATTTCATTAACTATTAATGGCTCGATGACTATGTTTCTCTATAGTGATAGGGTATAAAAGGATATAAATTTATTCTGATCAAATAATATAACAACTCCATAGAGAGTCAAAAAAAATTTCATTCTAATATTAATATTATATAAATTTTTGTTAAAAAATAATTCGTTTGATATATAAAATAAAGGACAAGAAAATAATTCGTTTGACACATAAAATAAAAGTCAAGAAAATAGTTCGTTTGATACATAAAATAAAGAACAAGAAAATAGTTCGTTTGATACATAAAATAAAGGACAAGAAAAAAAAATTAGTTTGATACATAAAATAAAGGACAAGAAAATAATTCGTTTGATACATAACAAGAAGTAAATACGAAATTTTTAATAAAAGATATATATATAATATCCAAAAAAAAAAAAAAAAAAAAAAAAAGAAAGAAAGAGTTTAATGAACATTATATTAATTTATTAAAAAAATTTTTTGACTCTCTTTAGAGTTGTTATATTATTTGATCAGAATAAATTTATATCTTTTTTATACCCTATAACTATAAAGAAACATAGTCATCGAGCCATTATTAATTAATGATATTATTTTCACGATGACAATAGGATCTTTTGAATTTATTCTTAATTTTATAAAAAAAGACATACTGTAATAACAATAAATATAATTAAATAAATAAATAAATAAAAAGAAAGAATAAAAAGTTTATTAAATAACTAACTTATTTTATCATTAACCATTTATTATTACGATTTTAAAAAGTGTAAGTCATAAAATAACAAAAAAAAAAAAAAAAAAGATTAAGCTAATTATTAAATATATATATATATATTTGTATATAACATAACATTATGTTATAATAACAATAAATATTACTAAAAAAAAAATAAATAATTATTAAAATGTTATTAAAAAAAATAAAATAAAAATTTTATGTAGTGTTTTAGCTAAAGTACTGTTTTTTTTTTTTTTTTTTTTTTTTTTTTTTTTTTTGAATCTATATTACAATATATAAGAAATTAGATAGATGATATGTTTAGTCTATAAATAAAATTTAGATTTTTTTTTTATATACAGGTAGTCTCATCTCTCATAGGTATTAATATAGGTATACTTGTAATACCTGTAGGGTGATGATATTAATATGGCTTATCAATTCAATGTCGACCTTCCCCACCTATGTCGTTATGTTCTACTACTAGAACAGGGTTCTATATACATTGTCATTGTTATTAGACTTTGTCTCCTTTTACCATGAGTATCTCCCAATAAATGTCGTAATCATTGGTATGGTAGAGAAGTTTAGTATATACATTAAGGAAAAAAAAAAAAACTCTACAATAATGGCTAGTATTAAAAAAAGATTAAAAACAATTAAAATAAATTAAAAAGAAAATGTATTGTAATTAAAAAAAAAATAAATATATAACAAGAAATAAAAAAAAAAAAATTTAAAAAAGTTATTATTATCTTATTTTAATCAACTTTATATGTTACATTATAGCGTAAAAAAATAAAAATGTTTTTTATATGATTATCTATCTATTATTTTTATTATTATATACATTTATACATCATTAAAATTAATAAGATAAAAATATTTATGTATATTAATAATACGATTTATGTGATTTTATACAGATATATATATTGATTATTTTCATCATATTCATAAATATTATATATATATATATATATATATATTAGATTTATTTAATGTTTACAGTAGTAATAATAATAATAAAATTAAAAAAAGAAAATTAGAAATCATAAATTGGCAGTAATTAAAAAAAAGAAAGAATAAATAAAAAGTTAAAGTAACTGAAAAAAAAAATTAGAAAACATTTTAATGTTAATGATATTGATATTAATAAAAATTAAAAATAAAATTAAAAAAAAAAATAATATAAAATAAAATATAATATAATATAATATAATATAATATAATAAAATAAATAAATAAATAAATAAATAAAATAAAATAAAATAAAATAAAATAAAAAAAAAGAATGTAAAGAAAAAATTAAGAATAATAAAAAAATATATAATGTATATTTTATTTTGTTTAAAATCATAAATATGGGGAAAAAACAAATAATAATTGAAACTTATTTATTATTATTATTATTTATTTATTTATTTATTTATTTATTTATTTATTTAAATCTTGTCTAAAAAGATACAAGAAATTAATTTTAGAGATACAAAAGATTAATTATTTTTTCTCTAATATTATTATATACCTACCCCAAAAACCATTGTAATCATTATTTTAATTTATGTAATGATACACACCATTATATTTAATTATTATTATCATTATTTATTATTTATTATTAATTATTATTATTATTATTATTATTTAATTATTATTATCATTATTTATTATTATTATTATTTATTATTATTATTAATTATTATTATTATTATTATTATTATTATTATTATTATTATTATTATTATTATTATTATTATTATTATTATTATTATTAAATATTTTATTAATATTTAAAATTATATATTTATTATTTAATATAAAATCTGTATAAATTCATTTCATAAATCTTATTTATAATTATATATATACAAATTATAAATTTGATATCGATATACATATATTAAAAAAATAAAATATAAACTAAAAAAATAAAAATAAAAATAAAAATAAAAAGAAAAAAAGGAAGGGTTTTTGTATTATAGACTTTAACTTACTTAAAATTTGAATGAAAATTTCTAATGAGAATCCCACTAAAGAGTATGTTAAACAATTTATCTACCGAATAAGCAAATTTTAATCATACCTTGAAAATGAATGAAACTCAAAATACAATTTACTTTAATGATACCCCCAACCCATTATAATAAATGGTAAAGCCTCTAATGAGTAAAAATGGAAGAAGAAGGAAGGAGGGAAGGAAAGTTTAAAAGTTTGTAAAGAAGTCTGAGTTTAGGATATATGAATCTCGGGATAAAACAACTTTTAATGAAAATCTTGATGGGTAATAATAATTAGTATATTTTAAGTATATTTAGTATTTTTTTTTATCATTTATCCTTATTATTTTCTCTTATTGTGTGATATTTATGTATTTAAAAATAAAAAAAAATAAAAATAAAAAAAAAATAAAAATAAGAAATAAAAAATAAAAAATAAATAAAAAAAAAAAATTTTCCAAGAACTTAATCAAGATCAACAGTCAAAATAACAATAGAATTGATGGTTTCTTTTACTATTATTAATAATTTTAAGTAATTCAATTACTATTATTAATTTTAAATAATTCAATTAAGCCTCTTTTTTTAAAAAAAAAATTCTATAATTCTTAATCATGTTTAATTTTAACTTTCTGTTTCTATCCACAATATTTTAACAAAAAAAAAATTAAATAATCATCATCTTGGTATACATGATAAATCCTTTTTTAATTTAAACTCTATAATTGTTAATCATGTTTAATTTTAACTTTCTATTTCTATCCACAATGTTTTAACAAAAAAAAAAAATTAAATAATCATCAACTTGGTATACATGATAAATCCTTTTTCTTTTTAATTTAATTTTTTTAATTTTTTTCTATTACAAACTTTTTGCTTCTTCTAAAGCTCTGTTGTCTCCCTAAATAATCAACTTTGAAATGAATTTCATTTCCATATATATATATATAAATCATAATTGTTTTGTCAATCCTCAAGAGTTTTTTTTTTTGTCCTTTTTATCTCCATTTCTATTCTATCCTACTTTATTCAATTTTTATTCCAATTTTATTCAATTAATTTTTATTCAATTTTTATTCAATTTTATTCAATTTTTATTCAATTTTTATTCAATTTTATTCCAATTTTATTCCAACTTTATTTCAATTCTTATTCCAATTCTTATTCCAATTCTTATTCCAATTCTTATTCCAATTCTTATTCCAATTCTTATTCCAATTCTTATTCCAATTCTTATTCCAATTCTTATTCTAATTTTATTCTAATTTTATTCAATAATTTTTATTCCAATTTTTATTCATTAAATTTAATTGATATAGATTTAATTAATTGCTCTCACAACAGAAAAGAATGAAATTTACCAACAATAGAACTTCCATACATCATAGTTGGAGTTTTTAGGTTTGGTAAATTTCATTCTTTTCTGTTATGGGGATCTTTTTTTGTTGATGATATTGTTTCTTATTTTTTTGTTTTTTTGTTGTTCCTATTATATAAAAGTAAATAGTTAATTAACTTACATATATGAAATAACTTGAATGGATTAAAAAATAAATGAAATGATTTTCGGCATCGATAAAATATATTAAAATAGCTGTTAAATTCATTTAACTTCTCTCTCTCTCTTTCTCTTTTTCTCTCTCTCTCTTCCCTTCCTTTTTAATTTATTTTAACCACCTCATATTCCTTTCTTTAGTATTCATAGAATTCAAAAAACCAATCTGGGCAACCAGTTTTTTTGGTGAATTCATAATAACTTTTCGAATCGTATCGTATGATTTTACGTCGACGATGGCTCATTCAAATTTCTGCCCTATCAACTTTCAATGGTCCTACCATGGTTTTATAATTCTTGTTATAAATAAATTCTTAGTATTCCTTCCTCCTTTCCTTTTTTTTTTTTTTTTTTTTCTGTTGTTGTTGATTCTTTTTCCTTTAAATTTATTACTATTTCTATTATTTCAACTCAAAAAAAATTTTTTTTTTAATGAGACTACAAATTCATTCTCTCATTATCTATTTTTTTTTTCTTTAATCGTAGCATTCTATTATTCCATTGGTTCTTAAAAAAAATAGATAGATAGATAGAATTCTTGCTTAACATATTATCAGTATTTTTTTTTAAATTTATTACATTTCTTTCATTTCGTTTCTAATAAGAATAAAAACTATAAAAAAAAAAAATAAAAGCCCAATCTATATTTAATAGAGATAGAGGATTACTTCTTTTTTTTTTTTCTTTTTTTTTTTTTTTTTTTTTTTCAGCAGTCATGTAGTCTTAAACATAAATCTATTAACTCTTTAATACTTTATAACTTGTACTTATATCATTATCATTATATACCATATATTATATATACCATATATATCATAATATATCTTATGAAACATTTTTTTTTTTTTTGGTTTTACTCTTATGGACTTGGATGAAGATTATGAAGATAATATGGTTTTTTCCTTGATGGGTGTTATGATACCTTTGAAAAAAAAAAAAAAATAAAAATAAAATTAAAATTAAAAATAAAATAAATAAATGTTGATAGGTGGAACGGAAGATAGTGACATGACAGGAACAACAACTATTTTTATCAAAGGCTTATCAGAGTTTCCTATTCTAGGTTTAAGGTAGGTAGGTCGCCTATTTTTTATTATACTGTTATTATGCCAACTGTAAATATATAATCCAATATATATATATATACATATTATATATATATTGGAATTCTTCTCATCATTTGGTATAAATAAATAAATAAATAAATAATAAGAACATTTTCCAGGTAGGTAGGTGGGGGTTTTCAAGGGAGTCAATAGGTTGAAAAGATAAAAGTGCAAAAAAAAAAAATATTTATTTTGACACAGATTCAAATGATAATTTTATTTCGTTGAATGGGAGAGAAGTTAAAAGAATTTCTTTTTCTTTCCTTTCTTTTCTTTTCCTTTACTTTTTTTTTTTTTCTTCGTTTATTTACTATTTTCTAATAAGAATTAGTAGAACTAGTAGAATTATTAGAACTTAAAAAAAAAAAAAAAAAAAAAAAAAAAAGAGAAAAAAAAAATTAATCTATAAAAGATCTTTATTGAATTAATAAATTTAATAGATATCTTTGAGTGAATAAAGATATTTATTCACTCTATATAAAAGTAAAAGCAGATAAAATAATATTATATTACTTTTTTTTTTTCTTTGAATGAATGAATGATTGTACATTTTTTTTATATAAAATGTTATATTATAAAACATAAAATAAAATAAAAATTAGAATTTAAAAATTAAACACTACAATTTTTTTAAAAATAAAAAACACTTTTTTTCTTTTTTTCATTTTTTATATTTTGATATCTTTTATTCTTCTTATATTATTTTTATTATCTTTTGCTTTTTTATCAATTTTCTTTTTTTTAAATAAAATGAGATTAATATTAACAAATTATTAACAAATTATTATTATTATTAAATTATTATAATATTATTAAATATAAAAATGAAAATTACATAAAAAAAAAATTATTTATATATATATAATATATGGATTTCAAAAAATATTATTGTTTATTATTATTAATGTATGATTTTTTATTATATTTTTAAATAGAAATTTAAAATAAAAAAGATAAACTAATGATGTAAATAAAAAAAAAAAGGATTTTTTTTTTAAATATATTTATTAATTAATTAATGAATTAATTAATTAATGGATATCTATAATTTATAATTTATAACTTATAAATTATTTATTAATAATTATGAAATAGTAATTATTATTGTATTATTATTAATTTTTTTTTTATCATTTAAATTAATTAGTATCTATAAATATTTGTTGTGTATGATAAAAAAAAAAAAAAAAAGAAAAAATACAATAAAAAAATAAATATTTGAATATTAAAAAACTCTATAATTTTTTTTTTTAAAAAAATTTTTAATTATTTAAACCAAAACTCTTTATATTATCATTTTTTTTATTGAAAACTCTTAATAAATGGGTTTTCAATAATACGTGAATTGGTTTGATAATTTTTTATATATTGTGGGATAACATTTTTATTTTGAATATAGTATCTTGGAGCAGGAGAAGTATTACGACTTAATGGTGGAGATGGGTATATATTAGTCTTCTTGGTTGGATAAATACCAATAATAGTTGGTTGAATTTGTGGTTTTACAGGAGTAGTAGTATTAAGGTTTAACTTGGAAAAAAAAACATTTGTTTGAGTTTGAGTGGTCATCATAGAAGTATTATTTCTTTGATAGGATATTGGAGCTGGAATTGGAATATTAATACGTTGAGTAGCTGGAATAGTTATAATAGTAGTTTGTGGAGCTTTATAAATTCTAGTCATTGGAAGATTTGGTAAAAGTTGTTGTGGTTTAGCTGTACCTTGTGGTTGTGGAATTGGTTGAATCATATTTATAATATGAGATTTGGTTGATGGTTGAGCCATATAAATATTTGGAACCTTTTTAACTTGTTGAATTTTAGAAGGAGTCATTGGGGAATAGATAGCAGTAGTTAAACTTGAGGATGGAGTATTAACATTAGATAAAGAAGATGGAGAAGATTTAATTGAATGAGTTGGAGTGAAAGGATTTGGTGATAAATGATAAGTTATTGGTGAAACTTTAGTTTTAATTGGAGTTGGAATTTGTTGTGGAAGTTTTGGATGTTGTTGTTGATGTTGTTGTTGTTCAACTTCCTTATACTTATCACTTAATTCACGACTAACCTTCTTAATTAATTGAAGCCAATTATTATAATTACTTTCAGAAATGTAAAGTCTGAAAGAAATAGCTACTAAGCCTTTCATTTCTAATTGATTTAAATGATTTAATGAAATATTAGTGACATTAGCCCAAACAGTATTGGAATAACGATCATCACTAATAAATTTATTAGCCATCATAAAGGCAACTGGAATAATTTCTTCATAACTCCATTGATTTAAAAATTTTCCTTCTGGAGTTTGGCTAACTTCTTTTAATCTATAGATATATTCTAAAGCTAAAATGACAGAAGAAAAGGAAATTTGAGTAATTTTAAGTAAATGATCAACATAATCAATTAATTTAGAATAATTGTTTTTTAATTGACCCTTGCAAGAACGACTAGAAGCTTTTAAAATTTGAGTTTCAAAATCTTTTGGATCAACTTTAACTTCCTTTTTATTATTTTCCTTATTTTCTTCATCGGAATCAATAGAAATAATACATTCTTGTTTTTCATTATGATTATCACTTAAGGAAGATTGAGTTTGAAATACTTTGGATTGACGAATGTTTTTATATAAGACATTAATTTTATCATTTGGACCATCACCAAGATAAAAGTCGTATTCACTTCTTGGAGAAGGAGATACTGGACTTGAAATTCTTGAATAATTAACTGGAGTAGAATAAAGATTAGAGGTAGTATCAATAGTAGAAGGTTTTGGTGATACATATCCATTATTAATAGTTGAAGTTTCAACATTTTGATATTGAGAAAGGTTACAACAACACCATATTTTATAAATAAAATATATAACTAATTTTGGTAATGAAAGTTCATCACAACCTTGGAATATTTCTGAAGCTTGAGTAACTTTGAATTGATTACTAATATCTATGGTTTGATTCTTTGATTTTTGTTTTGATTGTTGTTTTTGTTGCTTTGATGGTTGGTGTTGTTGTTGTTGTTGTTGTACTTGTGGTTTACATATTATTATTTTATTTTGAGTTTGAGTTTGAGTTTGAGTTTTAGTTTGAGTTTGACCTTGAACTTGTGGTTTATAATAGTTAGTTATCATAATAGGTTGAGTTTGTTTTTGTATATAGATTGGATAATTAGTTCCTTTTATGGTATTAACGGTAACTGGACTTACACGTCTTCTTTTGTATATACTATCAGAAGAAGAACAGTGAAGTCTTTTATTATTATTTGAAGTAGATATTATGTTATCGGAGGTTGGAGTCATTTGTTGTTGTGGTATGGCATAAATATTATTGTTATTAATAGTTTGATAATTCATTTTCTTATACATTTTTTTATATTTATATATGTGTTAAATAAAAATATTATAAAAATTATTTATGTTATATATTATAGGTTATAGGGAATATTATTATTATTATTAATTTTTTTATAGTGTATATCTATGTATATTTCTTTTTTTTTTTTTAAATATTATTATTTTTTTTTTATTTTTTTATAAAAAAAATAAATATTGAAAATATTCTATATTTATTTTTTTTTTTATTTTATATAAATTATTATTTTTTACACTATTTTCTTTTTATAAGATAAAAAGTTATTTTTGCTTTAAAATTAAATAAAAATTAAACTTGAAAAAAAATCTAAAAAAAGAGATTTTTTCTTCCTTTTATACAATTTTTTTTAATAATTATAATTATAATTATTATAATTTTATATATATATATATTATATAAAATTATTATTATTATTATTATTATTATAATAATATAAAAAAAAAAATTTTTTTAATTTTAAGAAAAAACTTTTTTGTTAAATTTTTTTTTTATATTTCAATATTAATATTAATATTAATATTAATATTAAATTAATTATAAACATTTATTTATTTTATTTATTTTTTTGATTAATCCTTAAAATAATAATAATAATAAAAAACTTATTATTATTTATTTTAATTATTATAGAATTAGGAAATTCTATTCTATTACATAATATTTTAAAATACAATATATTTTATTAAATATATTATTAATATTTAAATTTTAATTTTTCCTATTCCAAAATATTAATTTCTATTATTCATTTATTAATATTAATATATACATTTTTATATATATATAAAATTTTCTATAAGGTATAAAAAAAAATAATTAGTATAACAAATGTTTTATATTCTAATATATATAATTTTAATATTATTATATTATAACTAATATATAAGAATATATTATAATAAATGATTAAAATATATAAAATATATTCTATAGTTTAATAAATAAAGATGTTTTTTGTAATGTAATATATAGTAATAATATATTAGTATATATTATAATATATTCTATATATTTATTTTAATTTTATACTAAAAAAAGAGAAATTGGATATATATAAAATATAATATATTATAAAAAATAAAAAAATAAATGGTAATAATATAATTTTATATATATTAGAGTTAATTGTAAATTTAAATTAAAACAAAAAAAAATTTTATGATATTAAAAATAGAAATATAAAAACCATTCTAGTCTATCATATATTATTTATATATAAATTTTAAATTAAATGAATTCAATCAATTAAAAGATTTTTTATTGTAAAAAAATAAATAAAAATATAAAACCATATATTAATTTTATTCTATTGAATTTTATATATATCTATATAAAAAAAACGATGTTCATTTAGAAGTTTTAAATCTTATTCTATAATAAAATATATAAAAAAAATTTTTTTTTTATATAATAAATTTATAGAATATAGTATTATCTATTAATTTATATATATTTATATATATTAAATTTATATTCTTTTTTTTTTTACCAATGTTATTGACAAAATAAGGCAAACTATATTAATATATTATGTAATATATTAGCATATATTTTAATATATGATATATATTTATTTATATTATATAGAAATATAATCTAGAGTTCAATAAAATATATATCACATATATTAGAATATATTCTAATATATATTTAATTAAAAAATACAATTTATTTTATAATATTAAATAGTTTATTTAATATATATTAAAATTTAAATTAGAAACCATATAAAATTTTATATAATTTTATGAAACTTTTAAGTGAGTACAAATTTAATCAAAAATTTATAGACAGATATATAATTCTAGTATAAAGGAATATATTATTTAATATATTATTTTAATATTCCATTTAAAACATGTCAAAATGAATAGAATATTTATTTTTAATACCATATTTTTTTTTTAATTTTTAATTTTTAATATTTTATATTCTTTTAATATCAAAATTGTTGTTTTTTTTTTTTTATATTATTTATTTTATATATTGATATTATTATTATGTATAAATTTTAATTAAAAAAAAAAAAAAAAAGTATAAAAAAATATAAATAGTTTAATTACACAAACTTTTTTATTCTTCTTTTTTTTTTTTTAATTAAAATATATCTTCCTATTATAATTCATATATTGAATATATTATAATATATATTTATAATAAATAAACTTTTTATTGCATTATAACAAATTTTTAAACAACAAAATACAAAAAAATAATAAAATAAAAATTAAATAAAATTTAAATAAAGAATAAAAAAATAAAAATAATATTATAAATAATATTATAAAAAAAAAAGTGTTATTTTATTTTTAATAATATACAATTTAATATAAATTAATTTTATTTATTAAAAAATCATCATAATAATTTTATTATTATTATTCTTAATGATATAATATAATATAATAATAAAAAATTTATGATATTATTATAAAATATAATATATATTTATATATTTATATATTTTTTTACTATTATTATTATTATTATTATTTTTACTATTATTATTATTAACTTTTTTATATCATTTTTAAATTAAAAGATCATATTATCATATTATCTTATTAATTACTAAAATGATTAATAATTTATAAGATAATATGATATAGAAAACAGAAAAAAAAATAAATAAATTTTTATTATTAATTAAACTTTTTTTGAAATTCTTTGATTTCATTATTATTTATTCATTGATTTATATTAATAATAAATAGGAAATAAGATTTAAATGAATACTAATTTATTCATTTATTTTTATCAAAAGGAAAAATTGTTTAGAATAGAACTAAATTAATTAAATGAATGAATAATTAATAAATAAATAAATAGCATCTAGGAATAATCTAAAAGAAAGAAAGATATGAATTATAGAAAATTTTTTTTCATTTTCTGTTAATATATTAAAAAATAAAAAAATATAAAAAATAAAATATAATTATTATTATTTCTTTTAACATTAATAATAATAATACAAAAAAAAGTACAAAACAATAAAAATATGAAACATTTTTAATAATAAAAATAAGATAAATAAAATCTATTTTTTTTAGCCAAAAGTTCAAATTAAAAAAAAATTAAAAAAAGAACTTTTAAAACACGAAAATAATTACAATTCATATTAAATAAATTATTAAAAAAAATGACTTTTTATATTTATTTTTAATAATATAATAAAAATAAATATAAAAAAATAAATAAATTTTATTATAACTAAATAAATAGATAAATCATTAATCATTAAATATATACAATATATATTAAATATAATAGTAAATAAATAAATAAATAATCATTATATTTATTTATTTATTTATTTATATATTTATTTATTTATATATTATATTTTAATAATTTATTTATTTATATATTTTTTATTTATTTATTTATTTATACATTCTTTTATTTATTTATTGTAAAGCAATAAAAATGATAATTTTAATTAAAAAATAAATAGATTAAAAAAAAATTTTTTTTTTCATAAACTACATTACATTAAGGATAAAAAAAGAAAAAAGAAAAAAAAAATTACATATACACACAAAACACATATACTGACACACAACCACAGTCCATGCCATAATCTTATTTTAATTATACTATTTCTGTATTTAAAATAATTAATAATTAATAATTAATAATTAATAATTAATAATAATTAATAATAATAATAATAATAATAATAATAAAAATAGTATTTTCGTTTTTCATTTTTATTTTTGTTTTGATTTTTTAATTTTTAATTTTTAGGATTTTTAATAATTTATATTAAAAAAGATAATACATAATATAATATATATGAAAAGAAAGGTAATACAAAAGAGAAAAAAGAAAAATGAGAAACAATAATATATTATATTACATAAAATAATAATAATAATAATAAATAAATAAATAAATAAATAAAATATTAAATATTAATAATTATTTAATTATTTATTTAATTATATAATTATTTATTTATTTATTTATTATTTTTATTTTAATTATTATTTACTATTATTATTATTCTAATTTTTATAATTTATTATTAATTATAATTATATTATAATTATCATCTTTTGATTTAGAATACAAAAATTAAAATAAATTAATAAGAATGAAAAAAAATTATTAATTTCACGTTCATTTATATTAAAAATTATTAAAAAAAATTAAAATAGATATTATTCGGGATAAAAAAAAAATTTATTTTATTATTATAATTATATTAACATTTTTATTATCTAGGATAAAAAAAAAATGGGAAGGCTTTTTTTTATTATATTTTATACTATTTTATATTATTTTATATTATTTTTGTTTTGTTTTATTTTTTAATTAGTTTTTAATTATTATCCATTATTAAATAAATTTATTTTCAAAACAATAAAAAAAAACTTTTTTTATTAATTTTTTTTTATTTGTTTTATCTAATCTATCAGTTGATAAAGATAATTATATATTATATTTTTTAAGAAGAAAAGAAAGGAAAGGAAAAAAAAACATCATACTATTTTTTTTTATATATTTATTATATATTTTAAAATGATTAATAATGATAAAAAAAAATTAAATTGGAAATAATGATAAAAGTAATAAGAAATAAATGTTAATCAAAATTAACTTAACCTTTGTCATCATATTATTTACTTTTTTATTAAGTATTATTATTATTATATTATTTATTAATATTATTTATTTATTATTATTTATTATTTATTAATTACTATTATTATTTATCTGTATAAATTTTTTTTTAATAATTTTTTATTTCATTTTTTAATCAATAATAATTTCCATATATATACTTTTGTATACATAATAATTTATATGATATAAAACATAAACATTTTAACATAAGCCGTTTATTTATTTATTTATTCATTTGTATACATAATACATAATACATAATAAATAATAATAATAATAATAAATTTTTTTTTATAAACATTTTTTTTAAAAAAAAAAAAAAAAAAAAAATCATGTAATACTCTTATTTAATATATTTAATAATTAATTAATTATAAATTAATTATTAATTATTAACAGTCAGTTAATTGGGTCACATATTCTAACATTAATATATAAAAATACTATTTTATGATTTAATTTTTTTTAATTTATTGGTATTTTTTTTTATATTTTTGTTAATTTTAATGTATTAATTTTCATGTATTAATTTTTTTTAATACATAAAAATTAATAAAAAAAATTATAATTTGTAAATCTTATTTAATAACTTAGTTTAATTCTATTAATTCTATTAATTAGATTAAATAATTTTCAAAAAGTTAATAATTATTAATAATAAAAAATATTAATAAATAATTATTATTATTAATTATTATTTATTATTAATTCTGTTTTTTTTTTTTATTTAAAGTTTTTCGATGTTTTGGTTTCATTTTTTTTCTATATATATCCTAGAATAATAAAAATTATATTTAAGGAAATTTTTTGTTTCTAAAATAAAATAAAATATAATAAAAAATATTAAATAATTAAAATCCAATAAAAAAAAAAAGAAGTCAAAAGGTTAAAAAATATTTTATTAGTTATTATTATTAAATAATTTTATATTCTATATAATCTTATATTCTATATAATTTTTTTTTCATTTTTATTTTTAAAACAATGAAAAGATAAAATTAAAATTAAAGATAAATGATGATATAATTTATTGATTGATTTTAATATTAACTTATTATTATAAAATATTAATGATTTAATGATTAATTATTAAATTTATATAAAGAAAGTATTCTATAGGTAAAACAAGGGATATAAAAATGAAAAAATGTTAGGTTATATATAACAATAAAATTAGTTCATTGTTTAAAAAATAAAAAAAAAGAGTTTTATTATTTTTTTTAATAATTTTTCTATTTTCCTAATAGTAAACTTTAAATAATAAAAACAATAAAAAATAAAGAAATAAAAATATAAAAATATAAAAAAAAAAAACTTTATTAATAATATATTAGATATATCACAGATAATAATTCATTAATAAAAGTATTAACTCTTCTCTTATTTTTTTTCATTTTTTTCATTTTTCTATTATTCCTATTGATTCTTTTTGATTTTAAAGTAAAATTAATAATAAAAAAATAATAATTTACCTTATTATATAATAATAATAATATTATTATATTATTATTATTATTTATTTATTTATATTATTATTGATGAATTCATTTATTAATCTAATAAATTTATTTATTTGGATTGTTTTATATATTTAATTTTTTTAATACTCTAAAATATATTAAAAAATAATACAGAAATATATTATTTAATTAAAAATTATTAATGCATAATAATATAATATAATATAATATAATATAATACATTATTTAATAAATATAATATAAAAAAAAATTTCAGATTCAAAAATCCTAAAAGATATTAAAAATGAATTATTGATTAATAAATTATAAATTATAAATTGATTCATTCATTCACACTAAACCAAAAGAAATTAAAAGGCACACAAGTAATAATTAAAAATGTAAAACTAATAATAACAAATAAATTAACGGTTTAATAAATAATAATACTAATAAAAATGAACTTTTTTATTTTCCTAAAGGAATAATAAATAAATAAAATAAATAAAAATGGTCAAAATTTAAAATGAATTAAATAATTAAAATCAAATATGAAATAAAGTAAAAATATTATAAATTAATATAAAATAATATAAAATAATATAAAATAAAAATAAAACAGGAAAATACGAATGAAAAGGAAAATAAAATAAAATATAAAAAAAGAAAGGAAAAACTTTCTTTATTATTAAATATTATATTAAGATTAATAATGTAGACTCACATTAATGGGACCCATCTCCATATTATATTAAGATTATCATTAACTTTTTTTTAATAAAAGTTAATAATGATAATGTTAATTATATGGTTTTAGAAAAAAAAAAAAAAAAAGATTTTAATTTTTATTTTTAATTATAATTTAAATATAATATAAAATTAAATTAATTTTCTTTTTATAAATGTTTTAAAATATACACCTGTACGATGATGTAATGATGTTTAAATAACTTTTTTTAATTTGATTTAATATAATAGATAAAAGGTATTTTATTAAATAATATTTTATTTTATTTAAATTTCATTTTAATTTTATTTTATTATATTATATTTTAGTATTATCTCTTTTTTTTTTTATCACATCATTTTTCTTGATTTGATGTTTATTTTAAAGTTTATAGTAATTTTTTTTTTAATACTTTCTTTATTAGTGTAAAGTAAAAAAAAAATGTAAAAAATGATTCGATTTTGATTTAAACTTTTTTTTTTCCTTTTTTTGTATTATACTTTATTTATATTATTATTATTATTATTCTTTCTTTTTTTTATTATAAAATTTATTATTCATCATTATAAAAATTTTTTTTTTCTTTTTCTTTTTCTTTTTCTTTTTCTGTTGATGTTGATTTTCTTTAAAATCAAACAAATAATGTATGTATTGATTTGTTAATTATTCGTCTCCAAAAGTATACAATACAAAAAAAATTTTTTTTTTTTTTTTTACAAATTACAAATATTGTATTATAAAAAAAAATTCCTTTTTTATACTATTAAATTAATTAAAAATAAAGTTTTTATCATTCATATACTTTTTTTTTTTATTAATCAGTACATAATTTTTTAATAATTCATTATTCATTATATATGATTCATTATTTATTTATTTGATTTATTGATTTATCTATTTATTTATTATATTTATTTATCTATTAATTTATTTAATTTATTTACTTATTTATTTATTTATTATTATTAAAATTATTTAATGAACTTAACTTTTAAGGAATGACTTATTACATTATTTTTATTAAAATTCAATACCAATTAAAATATTCAGTACAATAGAAAATATATTGTATTATATTATAATATATTAATTTTTATAGATTTGTTTAGTATTTATTAAATAAGGAAGAATAATTGGTATTTATTTTAAATAGAATAATATATATTAATTAATATAGTTTAATTATATGTATTATATTTAAATTATATATATTATATTAATATTTATAAAATATATTATAATATATAAAGTTTCTATTTTTGTACATTATGATTCATGAATCATTCTTTATTTTTTTATATTTTATTTTATTTTATTTTATTATTTTTTATTATTTATTATTTTTTATTATATATTTTATTATTATTATTTTGTTTTTTTTTAAACTTATGCTAATTACCATTATTGGTAAGTCGTTTTTTCCAATCTTTCCTCCAATCCCATTTTTTTTTCTATTTTTCCATTTTTATTATTTTTCTATATACATTTATTAGATTTGTTTTTTTTTTATTTTAAACATATGATTTTCAACTTTTTTTTTTTTATTTTGGTATCACTGCCGTTGTTTTAAATGATTTAAAATATAATAAAAAAATACATAAAATAATAATAAAGAATAATAATAGTAGAGAATAATATAAAGAAAAAAGAAGAATAATAGTAAATGTAAATGTAGTAAATTGAAAAGTTATTATTAAACTAAAACCCATTATAAAATATATTATATTTATATTATATTGTAATCATTAATAATATTAAAAAATAATAATGATAAAAAAAAATTATGATTAAAAATATCATTATTGATCTGATCAATTAATAATTAAAATAATTAAAATAATTAAAAATAATTAAATAAAATGTAAAATGTAAAGAAAAGAAAAAAAAACTTATAGAAACACATTTGATTACTACAATAGTTATTATAATATATTATATTAAAAAACAATAATTATTATTTATATATATATATGAAAATAGCGTGTAATCTTTATAGATTACTTTTAATGTTTTATTATTATTATTATTGTTTTAAATTATAATTAAAAAAAAAAAATAAGGATGATTTTCTTTATTCTTTAAAATCATCTTTTTTTATATATATTTTAATCCTTATTTAATTGAAATGAATTAAAAGGAAAAAAAAAGTAGATAGTGTGCAGATATGTTTTAAATAATAATAATAATAATAATAATAGAATTATTATTATTTTTTTATTTTATTCTGAATTCTATTTCATTTTAATACATTTTGTATTCTGTTGTATTCTATTTCTATTTCTATAATATTTATAATATTAATAATAATAAATAATAAAACATTAAACCTTTTTTTCTTTTTTAATTCATTATTTTTTACACCTTTTTCTTTTTTTGTTTTACATTAACACAAAAGATGGATAGTTTAATAAATAATTAATAAATAAGGGTGATTTTAGCCATTTATTATATATAATTTAGGTAACAATAAAAAAAAAATTTCAAAACTATTAAAAAATTTATATAAATAATATATAAATATAAATATATAAATATAAATTGATTAACATAATACAAAAAAATATATTTATATTAAGGTAACCATTCTAAAATATTAAATAAAATAATAATAAATTATAATAATAATAATAATAATAATATAAAATTTAATATTATTATTATTAAATTATGATTATGATTAATATTATTATTATTGAATAATTATATTTATTATTATATGTATTATTATTTATTTTATTTTATTTTATATTATATAATATGATATCATATCATATAATATTCTTTTTTTTCTTTTTTTTTTTTGTATTAGTATTGATGATTCATAAAATTTATTTAATTTCTATTTATTTTATCCATTTAGATAGTTAAATAGATCATTATAATCAATACATATATTAATTTAATAGAGCCATATATTGATAATATATTATAATTAATTCCAATATATTACAATATAATGGTCATGTATTAAAAAAATTTTTTTTTTCTTTTTTCTTTTTTTTTTTTTTTTTTTTATGTGTAATAATTTGAAATAATAAAAAAAAAACAAAGATTAGAAAAATTAATTTATTATTAAATAAAGTTTACTACAATTTATTATGAAATTGATCATTTTTATTTTTATTAATTAACAATTATTTATGATTTATGATTTATGATTCACCTTTTTTTTTTCTATTCTTTATATTCTCTGTATTATTTATTATTATTATTATTATTATTATTATTTATTATTCTATTCTATTCTATATGTTTTATAGGCTAGAGGTTTCATCTTATTTTTTTTTAAAACAAATTTTTTTTTAAGACATTCCAAATAAGAAAAAATATATATATTTTTTTCTGTTAATTCACTTTTATCAATATTTAATTAAAAGATTAAATAAATGATTAATAAAATAAATTATAATAAAAATAATTATTCGTAGTATAATTATCAATAAATAAATAAATAAATATATATATATAAATAAAGATATATATATATTTTATATATCTATTGAATATTTAATCTATCACTTCTATAGAAAAGTTACTAGCCATCCATCATTTCCATATATATATATCAATAAATTTATAATAAATTTTAGATATTATAATAAATATTAAATAAATAAAAAAGAAAAAAAAAATGTTTGATTTTGAACAATTTTTTTTTTTTTTTTAAAAAAAAAAAAAAAGGAAACAAAAAGACATTTTTTTTTAAAGTAAAATTTTTTGAAACTGTATATAAAAAAAATGTAAACATTTTTATTTTTATTTTTATTTCATTTTTATTTTTATTTTTATTTTTATTTTAAGATTTTTAATAATACCATGAATGTTAATATTTTTTTAAATATTTTTTCTTTCTTCTTCTTTCTGTAAATGTATCTTTATTTTAGTTTTTACCTTTAATTTTTATATATTATTATTATTATTATTATTATTATTATTATTATTATTATTATTATTATTATTATTATTATTATTATTATCCATAATAATTTTCTGTTTATGAATTTAAGAAATTTTTTTTTCGTCTTTTCTTTTTTTCCTTTTTTTTTAATTTAATTATCTTTTATATTTTTATTTTAATTATTACAAAAAAAAACTTGTTAATTTAATTAACGGAATAACAACACCAACACCAAAAAAAAATTAAAAATTAAAAATGATAATACACAATAACACAAAACACTTACACAAAAGTAATTTATGATATTAACTTTATATAAATACAAAATACAAAAAAATATTATAAATTAAATAGGTTATAGGCTATATTTATAGGATAATGATAATAATAATAAATGGGATATTAACTTTATATAAATACAAAATACAAAAAAATATTATAAATTAAATAGGTTATAGGCTATATTTATAGGATAATGATAATAATAATAAATGGAACTCTTTATATTATAATTTATGATTATTCTCAATCGTTTATTAAAAAATAAATAAATATGTGTGTGTTTAATAATATAGTATAATATAATATAATATAATATAATATAATATAATATATAAAAAATATAATTTTTTCTTTTTCATTTAATATTTAAAATAGGCTATAAAAATTTTTTCATATAAACTCAATAAAATGAATCCATATAAAAAAAATTAAATAAATTAAATTATATTAAATAGGATACAATATAATACAATATAATACAATATATTCTATTACTTATAATATAATATATTAAATCATATAAATTATTTTATTATTATTATTATTATTATTATTTATTTTTCATTAGAATTTAATATGGAAAATAAATCATTTTTAAAGATAAAATAAAAAAATTCTATTTATTATAATTGAAAAAATAAAATAAAATGAAAAAAAACTTTAATAAATAATAAATATTTAAATAATAATAAAAGATATTATAATTATTAAATAAGAAACTTTTTTTATGAATAATAAAAATAAAATAAAATAATGAATAATAATAGAATTAATAATTAATAAATAAATAATTAAATAATTAAATAATTAAATAAATAATAATAATAATATAAAAAAAAAAATAGGGAATAATTAAACAAATTAAACTAATTAAACTAATTAAAAAAAAAAGATGTATTATATATAAAAATAATAAAAAAATTTAAATTAATTTAATAATACAGAATAGAGAATAATAAAGAATAATAAAAAGAAAATAAATACTTTTTATCATAAGGATTTATAAATTAATATCTTTTTAATTATACTTTTTTTATTATTAGTATTATTAGTATTATTAATTATTTAAATCATTTAACAATTTTATTAATATTTGATATTTTAATAATTCAATTTTTTTTTTAATATTTTATTAATATTTTTTTATTATTATTATTATAATGAATAAATAATTAATTTAATGGTTGCATAATATCTTATATGAATTTATTTTTTAACTTATTTTTACTTTATATTAATATTCTTATTATTATCAATATTTACCTTCAATAGAATACTATTGTAAGTAAATATTGATAATAATAAGAAAATTAATGATATTATCAATTTTAAAATTTTCTGAAAAAAAGTAATAAAAATAAAATAAAAATAAAATAAAAATAAATAATAAAAGTTAATATTATAAGGCTTGGTAAATTTTTAATAAGAGGAATAGGATTATTTTATTTAATAGTTTTAATTAGATTTATATATTTTATATATTTAATTAGGAATATTATAATAAAAAAAAATATCACATTTATATTTTTATATTTATATTTATATTTATATTTATATTTAATTCATTACTATTATATAAAATTATTAAAGATAATCCGATAGAATATGGATAATATTAGTATTATAGTTTTAATTTTAATGATTAATGATTATAATTAATTGATATATTTTTTTTATCTTAATCTTATTATTATTTTTAAATATTTAATTATCACAAGTTTTTTTTTTCTTTTCTTATGTTTTTTATCTTAAGGTAAAAAGAGAAAAAAAAACTTTATTCATAATATAATTAATTAATAGAGAAAAAAATAATAATAATAAAGTATGATTATTGGATTTAATTTTAAGTTTTTAAGAATTTTAATTATTATTCAAATATAGAAAATAGAGAAAAAAAAAAAGAGAGAAAAAAAAAGAGGAATAATAATAAACTAATTTTTATGGAATAATGATGAAACTTTAATAAATCTTTTTATTATTATTATCATTATTACTATTAGTTGGGGTTTTTTCTATAAATAAATAAAAAATAACAAAAGAACCAAATAAAAAAAAATTAAAAAAAAAATTCTTAGTTAAAATATTCTTTCTTTCTTTCTTTAAAGAAAAAGAAATGCTAAAAAATTTAATCAAATTTAATTTTAGTTTATTAAAAAAAAAGAAAAAAAAAATTTTTTTTTTGGTATTATTAAAATAAAATAAAATAGTTAAAAATTTAAATATATATATAATATATTATAATACATTATAATATAATAAATAAATAGATGGATTCAATAAAATTAAATATATTATCAATAGATAGAATCAATATATTATATAATGAAACAAATTTATCCATTCTTAATCATCATTAAAAAAAAAAAAAAAAAAAGTCTAAAAAAAGATTAAACTTTAAAAATTAAATATAAAATATTAAAAAAAAAAAAATTTTTAATATATATAAATATATAAATATTATAAAATATTATAAAATATTTATAATAATAATAAATTTAGATATTAAACCTTAATTTATAATAAAGATTAAAATAAATTAAAAAAAAAATAAAAAAAAAAAATTCACTACAAAGATTAAAAAATTAAAAAATTAAAAATTAAAATTAAGAAATGCCATATTTAGTAATTAAAAAATTTTTCCATATTAATAAATAAAGTTTAAGAAAACTTTTGAACTTTAAATTTAATTTAATTGAATGGAATTGAAAGAATTAAATAAATAAATAAATTATATTAAAAAATATTAAAAATGGGTATTTAATGTTTAAAAAAAAAAATGGATTAATTTATTAAAAAGAGAAAATAAATAAAATATATTTATATATATATATATGAATATATTATTATTTCAATAAAACAATTAAAATAAAATATAAAAAAATATAAAAAATTAAAATAATTAATATATGAAATAATATATTAATTTATATTACAATATATCTATAAATGTAATATATTTTTTATAATAATAATAATAATAATAATTATCAAAATAATAATAATAAATAATAAATAAATAATAATAATAAAATGATTAAAAAAAAAAATTTTATTATTGATATTATGAATAAATAATAAAATGATTAACTATTATAGAAAAGCAAAAAGAAAAAAGGTTTCTTAAGAATAATGAAAAAATGAAAATAAATAAATAAAAAAAAAATCATGTTATTTTAAAACATTTTTATTTATTTAATTAATAATTCTTTTAATTAATTACAAAAAAAAATAAATATTGTCAATCCTTTTTTTTTTTTTATTTAAATAATAATAATAATAATAATAATTATCAAAATTAATTTGTAATATATATTATATAAATAAATAAAAAATTAAAATTAGTGTAACAAAAGAAAGAAAAAAATTATCTATAAAAATATAAAAAAAAAAAAAAAATTAAATTATAAATTATAAATTATTATTATTTTTTATTATTATTATTATTAATTATTATTATTATTATTTGACAATAATAATCATTTAAATTATTAATAATATCCTTTGTGTTGCTATGTTTGTATGATAAAAGTTTTAAAATTAGTGTTATGTACTACTAGAAAAAAAAAAAATAAAAATAAAACAAAATAAAATAAAAATATCATTTTTAATATCATTTTGTTTTATTAATATATAAATAGGGAAAAAAAAAAAGAAAAAAGAAAAGAAAAAGAAAAATACAAATTAAAAATTAATAGATAATCATACAAAATACAAACAATAATCAATAATCAATAATATAAAGGATTAATATTAAAATAGTTTTTATATAAATGATATTAATATTAATATTAATATTAATATTAAATCATAATATATAAAGGATTGTATCACCTTATCACTTTTTTTTGTTTTATTTTATGTATTATACTATATTATCTTATATTATCTTCTTGTAAAAATTATATTATGGTATATTATGGTATATTATAGTATATTATTCTAATTTTATTATTTTTTATTCTATTATTCTATTATTCTATTCTATTATTCTATTATATTAAAAAAAGTCATTTTATAATCATTTAATGTATGATAATAACAATAATAATAATTGTATCTTGTACATTAAAAATAGGGAATTGAAATGAAAAAAAAGGTCAATAAAAATATATAACATAAAAAAAGAAAAATTTCAACTATTATTATAATTATTTATATATATAAAGAAGATAAATAAAAATAAAAAGAAATATATATATAAATATATCTAATTTTTTTTTAAAGTTTTAATATATCTATAATAGACAATATGAAAGTTTAAAATAAAACAAAAAGAAATAATAAATTAAATATAGAATTAGTTAAAATAAAAAAAAAATAAATATAAATATAATAATTAATAATAATTAATAATAATAAAAAGTAAAAAAAAATAATGTCATTCTCAACCTTTTTTTTATTATTTTCTTTTTCAAATAGAAAATGTTAATATAAATATTATAGTAATAATAATTTAATATCTTCTATTTTTGTTAAATTGATTTTCTCATGTAGAGTTATAGCCAAAAATATTACAAAATAATAATAAAAAAAATATATAAATAATTTAATTATCTTTTTTTTTTTTTTTTTTTTAATTGTTACTTTGTGTAATCTTAAAAAAAAAGTTTTTTTTTTAATATATAATATATATTTATATTAAGTATTCATTTATAATAGTAAATTATTATTTATTATTATGATTCATTCATTTATTTATTTATAATAGTTATTTATCCATTTATTTATATTAATTTATTTATTTATTGTTGGATTTATTTATTTATTTATATTAGGTATTTTAATATATTGGATATCTATTCAATAATTTATGGGATGAATATATTTATGATAATAAATGAATAAAATGCATAATATATTAAAAAAAATTAATTTAGAATAGAATAAAATAAAATAAATCATAAAATAAATAATAAAATAAAATAAAATAAAATAAAATAAATAAAAAAAAGAAGAAATATTTTCCGTTTTAGTGTTACTTTTAATTTTTATGATGATTATTATTATTCTTATTATTCTTATTATAACAATATTACTTTTAAATTTATTATTTTATTATTACTTATTATTATTTATTATTATTTTACTATTTATTATTATTGTTCTTCCATAAGTTTAAATTCTTCTTTATTAATATTATATTAATTCTTTTTTTAATATTTCTATTCAAATTTAGTATCTACTTTAATATCTTTTTATATTTTATTATAAATTTTAATAATATCCTGTTTTCTTTTATTTTCTTTTATTTTTATTTTTATTGTTAGTTTTATTATTAAATAATAATTTGTATATATTTTATATAATGATTATTTATTGAAAATCATAGATACTTAATATTTTTTTTTCGTAGTTTATGTAAAAATTAAAATTATATTTTTTTTTTTTTTTAGAAGATATAAGTAATGCCCATAAATATATAATTATATAATTAATGCACAATAAATCGATTTTAATTATTAACTAGGATTTTCTTTATTTCTTTATTTTTTTTATTATTTTATTAAAATACACTTTTTTATTAATTTATTAATTTATTTATTGATTAATTTAATAATTGATTATTAATTTCATGTACATTTCAACTAAAATAAAATAAAATAAAAAATAAATAAAAAAATAAATTAATATAAATAAATTAATATATTAAAATCAATCTAGAAAATATACTATTACATATATTAAATTATAAACAATTTAAATAAAAATAAAATAAAAATAATTTATTATTAATTAAAATTTTTTCTATTTTTGTTTTTCTTTTTTTTTTTTACTTTTTATTATAATATATTCCATATATTAATCTTTATATAATCCATTATATTATATTCTATATATTATAATTTATTAAAATATATTATTTATTTATCTATTAATATAGATTATAGATTATTATTTTAATTATATAGAATAGTAAAAATAAAAATGTAAATAATTTTTTTACCTACAAAGAAGACAAAAAAAAGACAAAAAAAAAAAAAAAGACAAAAAAGAATATAGGAAAAAATAGGAATAAAAAAAAAAAGTTTTTATGAGAAAAAAAGGAAACAGATTAAAACAAATTTATATTAAAAAAAAAAAAATGTTTTTAATTTTTTAATTTGATTTTTGTATTCAAATTTTCTAAAATAGTTTAAATAACATTATTTTTTATTCTTTTAGTTTAAAATAATAAAGTTATAAAAAAAAAAACTTTGATTCTAATAGATTATAATTACTAAATGATTATTATTAAGTATAAAGATAAAAAAAATGATTAAGAATACTTTAGGTTAAAAGTATATATACAACCCTTAATATTTAATATTGAAAATGAAAAAAAAAATAAAAAAGTAATAATTATAAAAGAAAGACTTTTTTGAAATATTAATTTATTTTATTTAAAAAAAAATAATTGCCGTTTTTTTTTATCTTTTTTTTTTTTCCTTTTTTTGTTATATAATATAAATATTATATATTAATTTAAAACAAAGTAAAACAAACAAAAACAATAAAAAAAATCCACTTTCTAAATAAATAAATGAATAAAAAAATAAAATCAAAACAAAAAAAATATATAATAATTTATAATAATTAAAAAAGGTAATAAAAAGAAAAAAAAAAAATTTTTTTTTAGAAAGACTAATTAAAAAAGGTAAAAAAAAAAAAAAAAAAAACCTAAAAATAATAATAATATAAAAAAAAATCCTCTAAGCCATAAAACTTTAAATGACTCATTCCTAATTTTTGTTTTATATTGTTTTGATTTTTTTTTTTTATTTTAATTTTAATTTTGAATTTATTTTTATTTTGACCTTTTATTAAACATTATTTATTATTTTTATTATTATTATCATTAGTAAATGAAAAAAAAAAAAGAATACAAAAACATTCTGGCTAAAAAAAAAAAATTTTTTTTTATATCTATTATTTTATTTACAACAAATAAATTGAATAACTCTAACCCATTATTTATATTTATAGATATATAATATAATATAATATATAAAATATATTATACCCTATATAATAAATACTATTCTATAATATTATTTATTATTTATTATTATTTATTATTTTTTTGTTACCAAAAAAATTCTTTTTCGTGGGTTGTTGTTTTTCTTTTTTATTTTAATTTTTATTTTCGTTTCGTTTTTTTCTTTTTTAGAAAATGTTTCAATCTTCTGGGATAAAATAATAAAAGCAAATACAATGATTAAAGATGATTTTATAAATATAAAAAAATTACTAAATATATTCAAAATAATATTTATAATATTTATAATAATATTTATAATAATAATATTATTAATTATTAATAATGAATTCAATTCAATTCAATTTAATTTAATATAAATTCAATTGATTTTTATTTTCGTATTTTTTTTTTGTCTCTTAAAACTTTCTTTTTTTTTATTTTCGTAGTTTTTATTTTCGTAATTTTTATTTTCGTAATTTTTATTTTTTGTTTTGGTTTTTGTTTTTGTTTTTTTTGTTTTGTTTTTGTTTTTGTTAATATTTTATTTTTTTACCAATTTAAGAAAATTAAAAAAATAAAAAAAAAATTAAATCATATTATATAATTTTATTAAATTTAGGATAGCTATTCATAATATATTGTAATACAATCAAAATATATTATAGATTATATAAAAGCCTCTTAATTAAATAAATCACATTTACATTATTTACATTGAAAGTACAAAAAACTCATAAATAAAAATTTAAATTAAAAAATTGTAAAAAATAATTAAAAAATGATTAAAATATAAAAAAATAAAATAATAAAATGATGGATTTTTTTTTATTATAATTATTATTATTATTATATATCAATCAATATAAAATTTTTTAAATAAAAGTTATTTATTTATTTATTATTTATAACGAGATAATTACTGATGAATATATAACTTACTACAATATTAATTCATACTACTTACTCTATATAAATAATTATCATTATATCCTATCATTTTATTTTTATAATATTGATATTAATGATATTTAAAGAAAAAAAATTTTTTTATAATATTTTAATTTATAATTATTAGTATTGATAATTATAACTAAAGTTTTTTTTTCTTTTTTAATTATTTTTTTTAACCGCCATAATTTACTTATATTTTCATTTAAACTTCCTTTTTTATAAAAAAAAAAAATAACTTTTACTTTATATAAACTAAAATCCCATCCATGCATGCATATTTCTTTATATTAAAAAAATTTTTTTTTTCTTTTTTTCTTTTTTTTCTTTTTTTTTTTTTACTTACCAACCACCATTTAAAAATTATAACTTAAATAAATAATAAATAATAATTATTAAATAAATAATAAATAATAAATAAATAATAAATAATAAATAAATAATGAAACAAAAAATAAATAAATTATGATATTATGATATTATTGTATAAATTATGATAAATAAAAAGAAAATTTATGAATAAATTATGATATTATGATATTATGAATAAATTATGATAATAAATATTATTAATTAATTAACAATCATCATATGTAAATTATTAATTATTATTATTTAATATTTAATATTATTTAATATTTAATATTATGTATTATGTATTATTTAATATTATTGAATATTTATTATTTATTATTATTTATTATTATTTATTATTATTTATTATTTATTTAATACAAAATAAAATAAAAATAATAATAAAAAAAAGGAATGACTCAAAAATAAAAAATTTTAATTAAGAAATAATTAAATTTTTTTGTATTAAAAAATTATTATATTAATGAATATATTATAATTAATTATCCCTAAATATTACAATACAATGTAATATATGAATCATTAAATTATTTTTAATTTACAAAGAATTAAAAAAAAAGAATTTTTATAAAAATGATGGAAAAATTTTTTATTAAAAAAAAAAAGAAAAAAGAAAATTATAATAATAATAAATAATAATAAAAGAAAAAAGAAAAAAAAAAGCAACAACAATTTAATTAATTAATTAAACTATAAATAAAAATTAATTTTTTATGGTATTATGAATCTTTATATAATCTCTTAATCATTCTCTATCACAATATTTATTTTATTAAGATGATATTTTAATTATTGAATTTGATTTAAATATATAAATATAAATATAATATATACAAAATAAATAAATGTCATTAATTTTTTATTTTAATTTTTTTAACTTTCTAATTAAAAAAGAAAAAGAAAAAGAAAAAAAGAAAAAATAATAATTAAACTTAAAACTAAACTAAAAAACTTTAAATAGAAATAAAGAACACATCTCTTTTATATGATTATAAAATAAAATAAAATAAAACTAAATAAAAAATGTTAAATAAATAAAAAAAATTTAAATATAAAAAAAAGTTTAAAAAAAAAAATTAATTAATTAAATAATGCAAAATGAAAAAAAAAAAAAAGAAAAAATGATTTAATGATTAATGATTAATGATTATGTAATAATGCAAAAGAAAATAGAAAAAAAAATTTTTTTTTTTATTTTATTTTATTTTATTTTAAGGTTTTATGTTTTATATTTTAAGGTTTTATATTTTAAGGTTTTATGTTTTATGTTTTTTTTTTTTTTAATTTCATTTCAAATCCATAAAAAAAAATGACTCAAAAGAAAAAAGTGGGAAGAAAAAAGTGGAAAGAAAAAAAGAAATTAAATAAATAAATAAAAATTGTTAATGAATAAAATAAAACTAAAATAAAAATAAAATAAGATATATTTATACATATATATATTTATTCTATTTTTTTTAATATAATATAAACTTTATAAATTTATAAAACATTGTTTATTGTTATTATTCATTATTAATTATTATTCATTATTATTTTTAATTGAATCATTGTTATTCATTAAATCATTTCCCTTTATTATTATGGTAAAATGAAAAGAAATGATTAAAAAAAAAATGAAAAAATGATTACATTAAAGTGGGAACTAAAAATAATTTAAAAGGAAATTATTGATTAAAAAAAAAATAAATTTATTCTTTTTTATTTTATATTTTATATTAGATTTTTTAATATTATTTAAATATTATTATTAATTTTTTTTTTTTATTTTATTTCACTTTATTTCTTATTATTATTATTATTATCTACATAAATAAATAAATAAATAAAAATTAAATATATATAAATTAATATAAATTAATATAAATTAATATAAATATAAATATATAAATTAATATAAATATGTATATATTACATTTAATTAATGAAAAAAAAATTTTTTTTTTTTTTAAACAATAATTTAAAAAGTAAAAAAAAAAAAAATGTTTAAATTAAATTTTATTTTTTATTTTATTATATTGAATTTTGACCCTCCACAAAAATAAATAAATAAAATAATGGAACAGAATTTTTATTATTATTATTATTTGTCATTATTTATTTATGATAATTATACAAATATAGAAATAAACAACAAAATAATAATAATGAATAATAATAGTAATAATAATAAAAGAAAAGAAGAAAAAAATTTTTTTTTTTTACTTTTTAAATTAATTTTTATTATTATTCATTATTCATTATTCATTAATTATTTATTATTATTTATTATTATTATTATTCATGATTTAATATTATTCACGATTTATTATTATTCATGATTTAATATTATTCACGATTTATTATTATTCATGATTTATTAATTCATTATTAACTATATTGACGATATAGTTTTACTTTATTAATTATTTTTTTTTTGTAATTGTTTTAAAAATAAATATAAAAAATCAATAATAATATTAATATTATTAATAATAAGGAAAAAGCGGCTTATCTCTTCTTGTTTGTAATATATATAGTAAAAAAAAATTTTTTTTTTTTAATATTGATTTTTTTTTGTTTTAACATATAAGGTTTTAAAAAAATTTTACAATAAAAAAAAAAAAGTAAAAAAAAAATTCTTTCCTTTTTTAACTTTTATTTATTTTTTTTTTCTTCGTCATTATAATAATAATAAAAGAAAAAAGAATAAAAAAAAAGTTTTTAAAGTTAAATATAATGAAAAAAAAGAAAAAAAAAAAAAGAATTAATTAATATAAATTCTGTATTAATCCTTTTTTATTATTATTATTATTATATAATAATGAAAAATACTATATACTATTATTATAGTAGATTACTATTATAAAAATAAATATTGTTTTTTTTTTTATTTTTTAATTTTAATTTATATAAAAATAAAACTATTTCAAACCATTTTTAAAATAATATTATAAAGCATGATATAATATATTATAATATAATATTAATATATTTAATAAAATATAATGTAATACCATTTAATATATATGTAAAATAATAAACTAATTTCAAAAAAAATTTTTTTTTTATTTCATTTTTTTTAATATAAAAAATACTTAACAAAAATGTTAAAAAGAAAAAAAAAATTTTTTTAATTTAAATGATTTCCATATTTGGAATAAATTGATGAAAAAAAAAACAAAAAAATATATATAAAAGTAAATAAAAAATTAAATAAATAAATATAAATAAATAAATTAAAGCATTTTTAATTTAATTTTTTTTTTAGTTTATAGTTTAGTTTTATTTTGATAGATTAAAAAAAATTTATCAAATTATTAAAAATTAAATATAAATTAATATATATAAATATATTATTATAATATATTATAATATATTTAATATTTATATTATTTTATATTATTTATTAATTATATCATGCTATTGATGAACTCTATATAAATATTAATTAAATTAAAATAAGGATAGAATAATAATTTTGTTTCTTTTTTTTTATTTTATATTTAGATATATTTCTTTGGTAATAGAATAAAAAAATTTTTTTAATAACTTTGATTTAATTCTATCTAATATATTATATACTATATATTATTAATACTATTCATGATAGATTGAATTATATGAATAAAATTAAATTTAAATATATTACAATAAATTTAATCATTTTAATGTATAAATAAAAATAAAAATTAATAAAAGAAAAAATTGATTTACTTTTAATTTTTAATTTTTTTTTTCTTTCTTCTCTTTATTAATAATTAATTGTGTTAAATTTTATTGTTTAACTCTTTTAATATAAGATTTCATTAACGATTTAATATGAACTTTTTACATAATAAATGAAAATTTTCACTTTTTTTTTTCTTTTAATACTTTGGACTTTTTTTTTTCTTCTTTCATTTCTTTTTATTTTGTTTTTTTTTTTTTTAATAATAATATTCTCATGGCTAAAATAAAAATAAAAAAATATTAATTAATTAACAATTTGATCAAAAAAAAAAAAGTTTTATATTAAATATTATTTTTAATTAATGAAAAAAAATGAATTCATTTCTTTTAATATTAAAAAAAAAAAGCTTTAAATAAAGACTTCTAATCTAATAAAATAAAATAATAATTATATATTATTATATAATATTACATTATTTTAATTATTTTAATTATTTTTATCATATTCATTTATATCTATATAAAATTATTAATTGTTATTATAATTTTATCTAGATTAATATTTTAAATAAAAATTATAATTTATTTATAGAATATGAAAAAAAAAATATTACCATTTTTATATAAATAAAATAAAATAATTAAAGCAAAAAAAAAAAAAAAAAAGTAATTAAAGCAAAATAATTTTAAAAAAAAAAATTTTTTTTTTACTTTATCATTATTTTAAATTATAGATTTTTAACCTATAAATGATTTGATTAAATGATTTTTTTTTACATTTATAAATATTAATATATTTAAATAAAAGAAAGGAAATAAAAAAAGTTTATCTTTTTATTGATAATAAATCTTTTTTTTTTTCTTAATATTTTTTCTTGATAATTTATTTATATCTTTTAATCATCTTCTATTATTATTTATTATTTATTATTATTTGTTATATTATATAATAATGGTTATTTTGTTTTAATCAAAAAAAATTATATAAAAATTATATATAAAATTAATATAATTAAAATAAAAAATAAAAAAAAACATATATATAAAAAATAAAATTAATTAATATAATTAAAAAAAGGGTTTTTTTTGTACTCTTATTGATGGCTGTTTTTTTTTTTTTTTTTTTTTTTTTTTTTTTAGTTTTATATTAAACTTTTTTCATATATATTATAAAACAAGATTAAAAAAAAAATTAATAATAGTTTTTTTTATATATATTTTTTTTGTTTTTTTTTTCGTTTTTTTTTTTTATAATTTTTTTTATATATTAATTATAATTATAATTATTATTATTTTTATTATTTTTTTAATTAATAAAATATTTTGATTTATAACTTTAATAATTATAATTTTTTACTTTTATTTTTATTTAATAAAAAAATATCCACAAAATAATTAAAAAAAAAATTTTTTTTTTCTTTTTTTTTTCTTTTTTTTTGGTTAATGATGATGATGATATATTATGATATAAAATATATATATATAGAATTAAAACTTTTATTTATTTATTAAATATATTATAATATATATAAATGATTTATTTATTTTATTTAATTTATTTATTTATTTATTTATTTACATATGATATATTTATAATATAAAAATTAGTATTAACATTATTATTAGAATTAAAAAATATCATGTTATTTTAATAATAAACATAATTAAAATAAAATAAAAAAAAAGAAAACACAAAAATTTTTTTATTAAACCCAAATGACAATAGAAATTAAAATAAAAGAAAAAAAAATAAAAACAAAAAAAAGGAAAAGAAAAGAAAAAAAAAGAGAGCATGCGTTTTTTTTTTTTTAACTTAAAAAATAATTTTTAAATATTAATAAATAAATTAAATCTATAAATATATAAATATTATATATTATGATATCATCCATTTTCAAAAAAAAAAATGACTAAAAAAATAAAAATAAAAAAATTAAAAAAGTGCACACACACACATTAACACATTCACATTAACACATTCACACATTTACACATTAACACATTCACATTAACACATTCACACATTTACACATTTACACATGCACAAAAAAAAATAAATAAATTGTACAAAATAATAAATAGAAAATAATGTGACTAATTTTCTTTTTATATAAATTGTTATACACTAATTTTTTTTTATATTATATTATTTTATAAAAAAAAACAAAAGAAAAAAAAATTAATATTAAAAACCATGAGATAACATAATAATTAATAGTTTAATAATAATTCATACTTTAATAATAATTCATACTTTATAATAATTAATAGTTAATAATTTATTTACTTTATTAATATATTAAAATAATAATAATAATAATAATAAACTTTATTTATTTTCTTATTATTCAAAAGCTATATTATTTTTTATTTTTTATTTGTTTTATTATATTTTTTTCCTGTTTTAACCCCATAATTCCATATATAATATTTTATTTATTTAATTTTTTATTTTTATTTTTTTATTCTTTTTTTTTTTTCTATTTTTTTAAAAAAAAATAATAATAAACATTCTTTTTTATTCTTTTTTTTTTTTCAATGACAATTTTTTATAACTATTATTATTATTATTAAATTGTGTATTTTTAAAATTTTTCAAAAAATAATAACATATAATAATAGCATATAATACATATAAAAATAAAAACAATTTAATAATAATCATAATCAATTTAGTTTTAGTATTTATTTTATTTATTTTATTTATTTATTTTATTTTATTTTATTTTATTTTATTTTATTTTATTTTATTTTATTTTATTTTCCTTTTTTATTTATTTTCCTTTTTTTTTATTGTTATTACTTTTTTTTCTATTTTGTGTTACAATTTTTTATAAATACTAATTTAGGAAAAAAGGCTTAGAGTTTTTTTATTTTATTTTTATTTTATTTTATTTTTACTATTAATGACTATATTTATATTTATTTTTATATGAATATTTATGTATAAAAAATAGATTGGCTAGTCATGAAAATGGATAAATCTTTTCACTTTTTTATGGCAATTATGGGTAATATTCTATAAAAAATAAAAATTTTTATATAATATTTTTTTATATTACATATTATTTTATTATTATTTATTTTTTATTTTAATTAATTATGATGTCAACAGTTTGTGCATTTTAAAACTTTAAAAATAAAATATAAAAAAAATACTTAATTATTATTATAATGATTAACAATAAATATAAATATTAAATATTATTATATTATTATTATTATATTTAATAGTATAATAGTAATAGGAATTTAATAGTTCATTAAAATATATTCTATTATAATAATAATATATGGATACCTATATATTTTTATATTAAAAATTATTATAGGCTGAAAAAAATAAAAATTTTCCTAATTTAAAATGATACAAAAAAATAACAAAAAAAAATAATAATTAATAATTTTTTTTTTTTTCTTTTTTTGTTATTAATGATTTAAATTAAAAAAATGATATATAAATCATATTATTAAATTTTAGTATATTCTATATTTATATATTTATATCATTATTCATTATATATCATTATTCATTTATATATATATATTTTTATTAATTATTATTATTATGAATATATTGAATAAATAAATAAATAAATAAATTGTATGTCTTTTTTTTTGTTCACATAACACTAACACACATTTATAATTTAGATGGTAGTACACAAAAGAAAAAAAAAGTTTTATATTAAAGAGAAAAAAAAATAAAATATTATTATTATATTATTATGTTATACAGATTATTTATTTTATTTTATTATTTACCTTTATTATAATATTTTATATTTTATATTTTAAAATATAAGAAAAATGAATATTCTATTTAAAAATCAAATGATTTAAATTAAAAAAAGAAAAAAAAAACAAAAATAATAATGATTTAATTTTCCATAAAAAAAAATAATTGTTAATAGAATTATAATATAATAATATAATAATGAATAATAAATAAATAAAAGAAAAAAGAATATTTTATTTACTTTAATAAATAAATATGGTAATTTAATATTAAAAAAAAAATCTATTGTTACATTTTTATATATATTAAAAAAACAATATGAAAAAAAAAAATTTTTTTTATAATAGAAAAAAAATGTTACATTTATAAATATATATAAATTACATGTTTTATAATTCATTCCTTAATTTTTTTATATATATTTATTTATATAATTATATTTATTAATATTTATTATACCTAATATTTTTTATATATATAGTTATAAATGAATGATTTAATTATTATATGATATGATATAATAATAAAATAAATAAATATCATAAATAAATAATTCTATTTTATAATAAAAAGCTTATGATAATAGAATTATGAAAAAAAATATCATAAAAAAAATTTATTAATTAATTAAAAAAAAATTTTTAAATAAAAAAAAACTATTAAATAAAATTCTTTTTTTTTTTTTTTTTCTCTTTCTTAAATTAAAATGAAATTCCATAATAATAAATGTTACACGAAAATTACAAAAATAGAAAAAATTATTAAAAAATATTCCTATTCCTTTATTTACTTATTTAATAAATAAATAAATCTTTATTATTTAAATGTTTAATTAATGATATATATAAATATATAAATATTCCATCCTTAGTTTATATTAATAAATATATTATATAACAATAATATAAATTTATTAAATGGGGATATTAAATTAATAAATGGATTTTATAAAATAAAGAATAATATAATATATAAATTTTTTTAATGATTAGGATTTATAGAAAAATTTTTAAAACAAAATTAATAATTAATTATATATTATATATTATATATTATATAAAAAATTTATTATTTAATATTTTAATATTTATTTAAGGAGAAATTAAAAAGGGTTAAAAGTAAATATCTTTTTTTTTTTTTAAAATTAATATTAATATATATATATTATATAAATAATACAAAAAATATAATATCTTTTTTTTTTATTTTATTTTAAAACATTTTAAGCATAAAAATTAATAAATATTAATAAAAATGAATATTAAAAAAAATTATATATATATTTTTTTAAGGGTTATTTATCATAATAATATGACTTTTTAAGTTACATTTTTTTTTTTCTATTTTTTCTATTTATTTTATTTTATTTTATTTTATTTAATTGCATTTAAACAATTTTTTTTATTTAATAATTTTATTTTTTATAATTTTTATTTATATGGTGTGTGGATATCTTTTCCTTTTTTTTTCCTTTTTTTTTTCTTTTTCCAATTTCTTTTCTATTTTTATTATTATTTTATTTTTATTGTTACAATTTATTTTTAATATTAGAAAATAAAAAAAATGAATGATACATTTTTAATTCTATTATTTATATTATTCATTTATTATTTGATATTAAATGATAGAATAAAATTATAGAACAAAAATTAAAATGTAATAGAATGAAAATTTTATTCTTTTTTTCTCTTTTCTTTTCTTTTCTTTTCTTTTTTTTTAAGGATAATATATGATATTATTATCATTATTATTATTTTAAGGATTTTTTGTTACACACTTAAACTTACATTCCTATCACAAAAAATAAAAGAAAAGAAAATAATTAAAGAAAATAATAATAATTATAATTGCATTAAAGGTCATATTTAAAAAAAAAAAAAGAAAAAGTCATAATATTATGATAATTTTCTATTATTATCATTATATTATCAAATATTAATTATTAATCAATTCTTAAATGCTTATTATAAAATAATAATAAAAAAAAAAAGATCTTCATTTTAATATTATTTAGAGTTTTTTTTTTACATTCTTCTGAATATATAATATAATATAATATAATATAATATAATATTTTGTAAATATTTTTAATTTTGTTTAATTTTTTTTGTACCTCTTTTCTTCTTAAAAATTTAACAATATCCTAAATCTAATCATAATTATAAATAATAATAATTTTTTTTGTTTCTATTTTAATATATTATATTATAAAAAATTGTCATAAAAAATATATATAAAAATTAAAAATTAAAAAAAAAAAAAAAATAAATAAATAATAATTACATCATTTATTAAAGGCTAAATTTCTTTTTTAATTAATTCTTGTAATTATTTATTTAATTAATTATTTATTCATTCATTCATTTATTAATTATAACCATTCTATACTAACTTAAAAATACCAATTAATTAATTAATTAATTGAATTAATTATTTTAATCATGTTATTATGACATTGATTGTTTTTTTATTATTTTTAAAGTCAAAGATCATTGATTTACTTTTTTACAAAAAAAAAAAAAAAGAAAAAAAAATGATATCATATAATATCATATAAATATTAATTAATTATTATTATTATAGAATAAAATTCAATAACATTTTTAAAAAAATTTTTTTTTATTTTTTTTTATTATAAACGGCTTATAATTAATTATGATAAAAATCCTTTTTTTTTTTTTTTTTAAAAAAAAATACATATAATTTTTGTTTTTATTTTTTTTTTATATTTTGTTTCTTTTTTTTATTTTATTTTATGCATAATTTTTAATATATAAAAAAAAAACAGAAAACATGAAACAGAAATAAATAAAAAAAAAAAAAGGAATAAAAATTAAATAAAAAAAAAAAATTCAATTATTATTAAATATTAAATAATTATGAAAAGTTTAATTAATAAATCTATAGAATTAAATAATAATTAAATAATAATAATAAAAGAAAAAGATTATCCTAAAATAATAATAAATAATAAATAATAATAATTAATAATTAATAAATACTAATAAATAATTCAATATACTCATATTCCTTATTCTTAATAATATTCATATTCCTTATTCTTATAATATTAATATTATTTTAAATTTATTATTTTATTATAGAAAATAAATAAATAATATTTTTTATTTTTATTTTAAAATGTTCTATAGAAAATTCATTTTTTTTTTAAACATTTTTACAATTATAATTTTTTTTTTTTTTTTTTTTTTTTTTTTTTTTTTTTTTTTTTTTTTTTTTTTTTTTTTTATGGCACACAATTTTTACAATTATAAAAAATATCAAAATTTTTTTAAATTTTTTCTTTTTTAATATTTTTTATTAAATATAACAAAATGTATTAAAATGTATTAAAAATTTATATTATTTTTTTTATTATTATTAATATTATTATTTAATTTTTATTATTGTTAATATTTTAATTTTTTATTTTTATTTTTTATTTTTATTAAATTAAATTAAATATGATAATTTTTTTCTTTTCTTTTTTTTTTGTTTTTTAAAATTAAATTAAATTTATAATTGAATCTATATATTACATTATATTATATTATATTTATATTATATTTATTAAATTAAATTATTTCATATTTTATTTCATAATTCATATTTTATTTTGTATTTTATTGTATTTTTGTTATTTCACAAAATTTCACAATAAATTTCACAATATATATTTTTCATTCCTTAAAGAAAAAATTAAAAATTATAAAAATTAACATTTTATTTTTCTTTTTTCTTTTTATTACTATTATTAATAATTATTTTGTAATGGAATTTTTTTTTTACTTTTTTAATATTTAATAAAGTTAATTATTTTATTTATTGGAATATTGAATATTGAATATTGAATATTGAATATAAATAAATAAATAAAATTATAAATTATAAATTATAAATTATAAATTATAAATTAAATTATCATATTTATTATCATAATTATGATATTTTAATTATTTTTAATTTAAATTTAAAAAAAAAAAAAAAAAGGATTTACCATAATAGGTAATAAATTAAATTAATTTTTATTTTATTTATGATAATCCTTTATATATCATTTATAATAATATTATATAATATTATTTATTTATAATATATCATATATATACTATAAAATTATTTTTATGTAAAATATTAAATAAATAATTATATTATTTTAAATAAATAATTATATATTATATTATATTTTATTATATTTAAATTGTTCAATTAAAAAATTATTATTCTATAATAAAAAATGTTATAATTTACAAAATATTAAAAAATAATTTTGTTATAAATTTATATTGATTTAAACATAATTATGTACTTAAAACTATCCTATAAAAAATTTTAATATTTTGTAATTATAACATTTATATATATAAATATAAATTTATTTTATTTTATTTTATTTTATTTTTTTTCTAAGGTTTAAATTAATTCATTTATTAAATTATTTTATTTTTAATTTTCATTTTTTTCTGTTTTCTTTTTTATCACTATTTTATTAAAAAGAATAAGAAAAACTTAGAATCCTTTTTTTTTTTAATTTTTATTTTTTTAATTTCTGTATAATTGAATTTTAATTTTGCATCATTCATCATTTATTCTATTAAAAGAAAAAAAGAAAAAAGAAAAAAGTAAAAATAATTAATAAAAATAATAATTAATAATTAATAATTAATAAATAATTATTAAATAGGTAACATTAACTTTTTTCTACTATTTAATTTATTTTTTTCTTTGAATCCTTTTTTTTTTTAATTCTATTTTTTATTCTATTTTTATTCTATTTTTTTATTCTATTATTTTACTATTATGTTCCTTATAATTTTTCATTATGGATAATTATAATAATGATAATGTTAATAATAATAATAATGATAATAATAATAATTATTATTATTATTATTATTTTATTAATTCATAATTATGATTATGATTTTACTTCATATTTTCTATTATTATTATTGATTTATTTATTTATTTGATTATTTCTTTTACTATTGTGATTATTGATTTTCATGATGGGTAATATTATTATTATTATTATTATTATTTTTATTGTTAATATTCATTGTTGCTATTAATCCATTATTAAAAATGGATAATAATAATAATAAATAATACTAATAAATGTCAATAATAATTTAAAATAAAATAAATTGGAAAAAAATACCAAGAACAACACCGACAACAACAACTTTTATTGTATTACTTATTATTATTATTAAATATTAATATAAATATTAAATATTAAAAATTAATTTTTTTTATTTTTTATTTTTTCCTTAAAATTAAATAAAACATATATTATTTAATTTATTTGATTTATATTTTAATATATAGAATTAATTTAATTTTATTTTAATATTAATATATATATTAATATTTAATCCTTTTGTTACTAATTTCATATTAATAATTTATTAATTATAAAAAAGAATAATAAATAATAATAAATAATAATAATAAAATAATAAATAATTAATAAAATAATAAATAATTAATAATAAATGAAAGGTATTTTTAACCATTATTCTGTATGTGAATATAATATTAAATATTAATGAAAAAAAAATTTTTTTTATTTATTTATGGTTATACAAAATATAAAAGAGTGTATATTGTATTTCTGGTAATAAAAAGAAAGAAAGATAAAGAAAAAAAAAAAAGGAAAAATAGAGAAAATCATTTAATAAAAAATAAAAATAAAGGAATTGATTTACCCCACATTTAGCCATTCATTTAATTAATAAATTAAATAATTAATAAATGAATAATAAATGAATAATAAAAATAATAAATAATAACCATGCTAAATGCCTTAAATACCAAATACCAAATTTCAAAAAAAAATTTTTTTTTTTTTTTTAAAAAAAAAAAGAAAATCATTTTAAAAAAAAATTATAATAAATTCTGTAATAAAATAATATTATTTATAAAAAATTCAATGATTTAATTTAATTTAAATTTATTTTTATTTTAATTAAAAAAATCAATTTAATAATATAAATAATTATTATTACCCAAGGTTTTTTACCCTCAAAATAAAATAAAATAAAATAAAATAAAATAATTTATATAATGATTTACCTAACAATAAAAAAATTTTTTTCTAATACTTTTTTTTAATATTTAATATTTTTTTTAATAATTAATAATACTAATACTAATACTAATAATACTAATAATAATACTAATAATAATACTTAATATTTAATATTATTACTTTAATATAATTATTTTAGTATTATCCATTACCTAAACTTCTGTTTTTTTTTTTTAAGGTAATACACACCTATAATATACATGTTTTTTTTTTTTTAATATCAAATAAATTGTATATATAATTATTTATTATATATATTTATATAATTATATTTATATATTTATTTATTATATATATTTATTTATAATATTCTATACCGTTTTTTTTTTTTTTACTTTTTTTTTTTTTTTTTTATGTATGACGTCAGAAAATTGTAAAACATGTGATAATGTCAATAGTAAATTAGAAATAAAAAAAAAAATTTTTTTTTCTATATTATGTATTATGTATTAATTATATTATTTTATATTAATTATTAATTATTGTTATTTATTGTTATTGATTTATTTATTAATTAATTATTATTAATTATTATAGAATCATTTGACGAACTGATGACTATTGAACAATTTGAGGTATAATAATAGAAAAAGTCTTTTTGAATTATGTATTTTCACATAATTCAAAGATAAGAAAAAATTATGAATAATAAATAATAAACAATAATAAATAATAAAAATAAAATTTAATAATAAAATTTAATAATATTGTTATTATTATAATAAATAATAAATATAAAAATTTAATAATAATAATAATATAATATTATTTTTATCATAATCATAAATAATTTTTTAATAATATAAATATTATTTTTATCATAATAATAAAAAAAAAAAACGTTTTTTTTTTTTTTTTGAATAAAATTAACTCATGAAATAAATAATATATATTTAATAAATATATTGGATATATTAATTTATATTGTAATATATAGTAAATATAATATAATACTATTATTCTATAGAGTTAAATATTAAAAATTCTTTTTTTAATTTTAATAAATTTGGTGAAACACATCTTTTAAAAAAAAAAAAAAAAAAAAAAAGTAGGTAATAAATGATCATGGAAAAACTTGAAAAAAAAAAAAAAAAACTATCTATATAAAAAAATATTTAATTATAATTATCATTATGAATAATAATAATAATAATAATAATAATAATAATAATAATAATAATTATGAATAATAACAATAACAACAATAATAACAACAATAATAAATAATAGTAATAATAGTTATAGTTAATAATAATAATGAATAATATAAAGTTTTAAAAGTCATTATGAAAAATAAAAAAAATTTATTTAATTTAAAATAAATTAATATTATAAAAAAAACGTTTTAGTTTTTTTTTTTTTATTCCTATTCCTACTTTATTATGAAATAATCCTAATGATTATTAAACGAATTATCATCATTAAAAAAAAAAAAAAAAAAAAAGAAAAAAGAAAATGATTTGTTTCTGTTATTATTCATCATTATCATACCCATACACACCACCACACAATTACATATATCGGTTACATACGTTACATAAACAAGGTGTTTTATTTTTTAATATTATATTATATTATATATATGGAAAATTTTTTTTAAAAAAATGAAAAAGAAAAAAAAAGAGCATTTTTAGATAAAAAAAAAAATGACCGTTTTTTTTTATTATTATTATTTTTCATATATATTAATTTTTATTTTATTTTATTAATTTTTATTGATTACAATGAAAAAAATTGTAATAGAAAGTTATGACACTGACGTAACATCAAAAAAAAAAAAAAAAAAAAAATAATAAATAATAAATAAAAAAAATTTTTTTTTTCAAGGTAATACAAGTCATACAAGAAATGTGAAAAAAAAAAAAAAAAAAAGAAAAAGAAAAAAATTTTTTTTTTTTTACCTTTTTTTTATTCTATTGATTAAATTTATAATAAAAGTTAAGGATTATTTTTTTTTTTTATTGTGGTAATACAAAAGTTTTAAATCTTTTTTTTATATGAGATAAATAATATATTAAAGATAAATAATATTAAAAAAGTTGAAATATTAAAAGTAAAAAAAAAAAAAAGTATGATAAATATAATAAAATATTCTATAAAAAAAAAATAAAAATGTGTTCCTTAAAACAATATTAATTATAAAAAAAAAATGTGTATCTAAAACAATCCTTAATGAATAGGATAAAAATAATATAATTTGTTTGTTTACTTTTTTTTTTTTTTTATTTTATTTTATTTCAAACGATGATGATAATTATTATTATCTTATGATAAAATAAAAACGGTTATCTTGGATAATAATAATTAATAATAATAATAATAAAATAATAGTTTTATTTTATTTTATGACTAATAAAATAATAATAATAATTAATGATTTCAACCTATAACAAAATAAATAAAAAAAAAAAGAGAACAATATAAAATTTTTTTTTTAAGAAAAAAAAAATTAGTCATAATTCATAATTCCATTTTAATTATAATTTAATAGGAAGATCTTTTTTTTATTTTTATTTTTTTTTTTTCAACACCACACCAAAAAGAGAGTTTTTTTTTTTTTCTACTTTTTGTTCTTCCTATGAATAAACTTAAAAAAAAAAAAATTTTTTTTTTAAAAAATTATATAATACAATATAATATTATATAATAATAATATATAATTAGAATTATAGTAATAATATAAAATTTTATATTTAATTATTATTTATTAATTTGTTATTATTATAGAGTAATAAATAATAAATTAATGAAATCACTCTTTTTTTTTTTTTATTAAAAAGTAGATTAATTTAAATATAAATATAAATTTATATATTATATATTATATATTATATATATTATATATATTGTATAATATTAATAATGACTATAAATATTATAATGATAATTAATGACATTAATGATATATATGGCTATAATATTAATAAAAAAAAAAAAAAAGAAAATTTATGTAAACATTTTAAAGTTTAATATCAATCATCTCTGCATATTATTACATAAACAAAATTAAAAAACACTTTTTTACTTTATATGGTAATTTCTAAAAAAAGATAATTTCCTAATTAAGAATTTTATTTTTATTTTTTTATTTTTTTTGATGTAACATATTAACATTATAACATTATAATAACATTTATAACTTTTATATATAACATTGATAACATTATTATTCATATATAAAATTTAAAAATATATTAAAAAAAATTTTTTCCCTCTATAGAACTGTTACACAATTTTTATTAAAATAAAAAAAATTTATTGTATATATTTATATATAGATATATTTATTTAATTAATTATTTATTTTTTATATTTTTATATTCTTCTAATAATTTCTTTTTTTAATTATAATTATAATTATAATTTTATTTTTTATTATTTCATTTAATTTATATTGTATTACATTGTAATTATACCATATTAATTGTAGGGATATTATAAATGGTTATATTGTAAGATATTCTATTATACAAAACATATACATACACACACACACACGTAAAATATTATTATTATTATTATTATCATATTTTTAATTTTATTATTATTAGTATTATCATTTTTAATTTTATAATATAAATTAATAGTATGAGTTTTTGTAAAATAGTTTTAATTTAATTTTAAATTAAAAAAAAAAAAGTATAAAGTATAATGTATAAAGTAATAAAATAAAAATATTTAATAATAATTTTTTTTCTTTCATTAAATGAATAATAATAATAATAATAATAATAATTATAAAACTTTATTTATTTTTTTTCATCATCCTTAAAACAGAAAATTTTAATTTTAATTTTTTTATTATATTATATTATTTAATAATATAATAAATCAATATAAATCTATTCATATATTAATTAAAATAAAATAAATTATACATAAAATAATACATAAAAAAACGAAAAAAAAAAAAAAATTAAAAAAAAAAAGTATTTTTTTATTAATTTTTTAAATTATATTAAATTTAAATTAATTAAACTAAAAAAGGACATTATTAAATAAAACAAAATAAAACAAATAAAAAAAAAAACAATAAAAAAAAAAGAGTTTTCTCTTTTTTTTTTTTGAATATTTAATATTAATATTATATATTATATATTATATATAATATAATATATTATATATTAATATTATATATATAAGTTAATAGGATATGCAAGAATAAAAAATAAATAATAATAATAATAAGGTTTTTATTATTCTTCCAAAAAAAGAATACAAAAATACAAAAAAAAAAAACTCTATATAATATTAATACTAATAAAAATTAAAAAATGAATCATTAATAAAAAATTTTTATTTAATAATAAATGTGAAAGAATTATATTAAATATGAAATCATCATCAACAACAACAATAATAAACAAAGGAAACATTCTATAATGAATGAATGAATAAATGGAATGAATGAATATTAAATGAAATTTGTAATACAATTAAAATTGAACGGAACGGAATGATTTCAAAAAAAAAACAAAATTAACATTTAAAACATATTTAATTATCATTTTTTTTTATTAAATGTTTTTTTTTATTTAAAACTAAAACTTAAAATAAAAACTTAAAAAAAAAATAAAAAAAAATCTTTTTTTTATCTTAGATCTAAATTAATATAATAAAAAATAAAATAAAATTTGTTAAACTTAATTCTATTTTAATTATTATTATTTTTTTCTTTTGGCTAATTATTTATTAATTATTAATTAATTATTATTTTATTTTATTTTTTTTTTTAGATGAATCATTAATTTGTGTTAATCATATGTTCTATTAACAAATTCATTATTTTTATTCTTTTATTTTTTTATTTTAAAACATTAAATATAAATAAATCTAAAACACAATAGAAAATATATAAAAAAAATAGAAAATAAAAAATAATAATTGAATTTATTTATTTATTTATTTATTTGATAATAAAGATTTTATAGATTAAGATAAAATAAAGAAAAAAAAAGTTTTATTAACAAAATTAGAAATTCTTTTTTTTTTTTTTGTTAAGTAATAATAATAATAATAATAATAATAATAATAATTATAATAATAATAATAATAATTTTTATTATTATTTTTATTTTATTATTAGATAAAAAATCATTATAGTTTTTATAATCATAAATAAATAAATTGTCTTATAATTCTTTTTTATAAATATTTTTCATCCATCATTTTTTTTCTTTTTCTGTTTTTTGTATATGTTATAGAAAAAAAAAAATTTTTTTTAAAAGCCATTTTATACTAATTATGGAGTTTTTTTTTTTTTAAAAGTATATAGATGACATTTTTTTTTATAACATTAAATGATTTTAATAATAACTATATTTAGTAGTTTGGTTGTTTTTTTTTATTTTTATTCTTTTATTCTTTTATTCTAATATTATATATTAATTTCCATTTTAGGAAAGTCATTAAAAATTTATCAAGATGGATGGATATTACGGATAATTGGCTAATAAATAGTAAATGAATGAATGAATAAATAAATAATAATATATAATAAATAACTGAATAAATAAATAGATTAATAAATAAATAATATATAATAAATAAATAAATAAATAAATAGAATAATAATTAAATAAATAATAATATATAATAAATAAATAAATAAATATATAATGAATAAATAAATAAATTGTCCTACCCTAATAAAAATAGATAATAGTAATTATAAATCCTATCAACCTATTTTTTAATTTACCTTTACATTAAATTTTATAACATTTTTAATATAGGTTTAAAACTATAGAAAAATTTGTATCCTAGATTTAAAACCATACCTACCTACCAAAAAAGAAAATTAAAATTTTTAATGGTTTTTTTATTTAATGTATTAATGTATTTAATGTATTTAGGTATGTATACCATAAACCATAAATCATAATGAAATTATAAAATATAAAATAATAATAAAATAATAAAATAATAAAATAATAATAAAATAATAAAAATAAATTTAATTTAATTTATTATAAAAAAAAAGTGTGACATGATTTACAAAAAAAAAAAAAATTTTTTTTTTTATTTTTTAAATTTTATTAATTTATAAACTTTTTATTTTTATATATATTTATTATTATTATTATATAACTTATATATATAATATTTAATATTAAATAATTAAATAATTAAATAATGAAATAATTAATTATTCATTAATTATTATAATCATTCATCCTTTTTTTTTATTTATTTTTATATTGAGTTGTTCCAAACTTTAATTCAAAAAAATTTAATTTAAATTTGTTACCATTTTATCATTTTATCTTTATAAAAAAAGTTACACAAATAAAAAAATTAATAATATTGTTTCTCAATATAATATAAATATAATATAACTATATTATAAATATATTAGAACTATATATTATAACTATATATTATATTTAAATCATTAAAAAAAATAATAATTCAAAAATAATAATAAATAAAATAGTTTGAGATATTAAAGGAAATTAAAAATTGCAATAATGGAATAATAATAATAATAATTAAAAAATAAAACTAATTCATTTTTATTAGTATTACAAGTTATTTATTTATTTATTTATTGTTTTTTAGGGAGGAGGAGAAGAAGGAAAGAGGGAGAATATTTTCTTTAATTTTTAATAATAAATAAGGATATTAACTAATAAAATATAATATAATATAATATAAAATGTATCAAAAAAATAAAAAAATAATATAAATAATACATTAATCCATAGGATATTAACTAATAAAAATATAATATAATAAAATATAATATAAAATGTATCAAAAAATAATGAATTAATAATACATTAATAATAATTTTAATAATTAATAATGTTCATATTATTAATGATACATTAATAATTAATAATAATATATATATTTTAAAACATATCTTTTATTTACTTTTTAGGTAACCATCCATGTCATCATCTCTATCCTAATCCAAATATAGAATTAAAATTGAAATTGAAACAAAAATATATCATTAAATCATTAAATCATTAAATCATTAAATTTATTAAATCCTTTAATAATAATCTTGATTATAATAAATAAATAATAAATTAAAATAAATACAATAAATACAAATACAATAAAGAAATATAAATGTATTTATGTTTGAAAAATAATTACAAACATAATTTTTATTTGTTATTAAAGAAAAAAAGAGGAAAAAAAATAATATGATTAATATTTAATAATATAAAAATTTATATTATATTATATTATATTATATTATTAAAAGAATTTTTAGGAATTTTAGGATGCATTATCATTTCATTCCTACTTTTTTTCTTTTTTAATTTTTTTTTTTTTTTTTTTGATCTGTAAATGTAGATTAAATTTTTATATTAAAAAAATTTTTTATATTTAAATAAATAAATAAATATATATTTATTTATTTATATATTAATTAATAATAAAAAATAAAAAAAAAATAAAAAAAAAATTTTTTTTAATGGTTGGTTGGTGGTAAGTTGATTTAATTTAATTTACTCTATCCTTTTTTTTTTTTTTATTAAAAAGAAAAAAAAAATTAAACTAATGAAAATCTAAAGTAAGTAACTAATGAAAATCTTTTTTTTTTTTTTTATTATTATTATTATTAAAATTAAAAATTAAAAATTAAATATTTTTCTTTTATATCCATCATCCAAATATCCCATTTTACATTATATTACATTAACTTTTTATTTTGTTTTTGATTTTTTGATTATTTTTTTTTTTTTTTTAATATATTTTAAAACATTTTCATCAAATCTCATCTTATCTATGATAAAAAACAAAAAACAAAAACAAAAACAAAATAAATGAATAAAAACGGAATTTATTGTAGAGTCCATTGTTATTTTTATTTTTACTTTTTAATATTTACTTTTAATTTTTATTGTTTTTAATTCTTTTGGTCATCATTATCAATAATTAAATTCTTTATTAATTATTATTATTATTAGTATTATTATTTTTTGTAATTATTATTTGTAATTATTTGTTATTTGTATTAGAAAAATGTTTTAACTTTTAATATAATTTTTTATTAAAAAAAAAAAAAGTAAAAAATATAAAACTAATTGAAATTATTAAAAATACTAAGAAATCCTTTAGTCATTAGAATTCTTTTTTATAATAAATAATTAATAAATAATTAAATAGAAAATAAAACCACAAAAAATAATAAATAAAATAAAATAAAATAAAATAAAATAAAAAATAATTATTCATTTTATAACCCCATTATTAAATTGAAATAAAAATAATAAATAAATAAATAAATGATGAAATTTATTGGAATAAAAAAATTAATAAAAAAAAAATTTAATTATATTTTTTTTAATAAAATGAATAAATAAAAATAAATTTTTTCTAACATATAATTTAATTTAATTTTTATTTTTTTTTATTTTATTTTTACATATTTTTATTTAATTTAATTTAATTTAATTATTTTTATTATTGTCATTCATTATTATTTTATTCCACTTTTAAATTTAAAATAAAATAATTAAAATAAAATTAAAATTAAAATATTATTATAAATTAAAACATTTTTTTTTATTTTATATTTAAAATTAAATTTAAAAATTGTCATATTTTGTAATATATTAAAATATAAAACATCTCTTTTTTTTTTTTTTTTTTTAAAAAAAAAGAACATAAAAAAAATTTAATTATGATTTAAACTTTTTAAAACTTTTTCTTTCTTTTTTTAGTATTTTTTTGTTTTTTGATTTTATTTACTTTTTTTTTTTATTATTTCATTTTCATTTTTTTCATTTTTAGTTTTAGTTTTATTTTTCTTTTTTTGTTCTTAATTAAAAATTAACAAATAAAAAATGATTATAATAAAATTAATTTTAATTATTATTATAAATAAACATTTATTTATATTTATTATATAATTAAATTTAAATGTATATGAATAATATGAATTAAAATGAATTTATTATATACAATGTTTAAATGTAATCTAAAACATAATAAATCAATATTTTAAAAAAAAAAAAAAAAAAAGAAAAAAAAATTTACCGTTTTTTTATAAAAATAGTAAAAGAAATAAAACAAATATATAAAATATATATATTACATTATATTATATTAATTTATTTATTTAATATAAAATATATTATAATACTAAAATAATTGTTATTTTGTATTTGTATTACACTAAAAGTTTATTTATTTTATTTATTTTTTATAGTTAAAAAAAAAATAATTATGATCTTTTTTTTTTTTTTTCTTTTTTATAATAATAAATTGTATTACCTTAAATGGTAATGATTGAAAACAAATTAAACAATTAAACATTAAATAAATAAATAAATAAATAAATAAATAAATAAATAAATAAATAAATAAATAAATAAATAAATAAATAAATAAATAAATAAATAAATAAATATTAAAAAATAGAAAATAGAAAAGTAAAAAAATAGAAAAGAAAAAAGAAAAAAAAATGAGTAATGATTTTAAATCAAATGACTAATAATAAATAATAAATAATAATAAATTTTATAAATTTTTTTTTTTATTTTTTTATTTTTGAATCAATTAAATTTCAATAGAAAAATTTCTATTCTAGGGTATTTTTTTTTTTTTTAAAAAATATATATATATATAAAATAATTGATCTTCTTCTTCTATTAAATAATAATAAATAATAATATTAATAATAAAAAAATTTTTTTTTCTTTTTCTTCTTTTTGATGACTCTTTTTTTTTTTTTTTTTTTTTTTTTTTTTTTTTTTTTAAAAAAATAATAATTAAATGAATAATTAAACCAATTATTAATAAATAACTAATTAAAAAAATAAAAAAATTTATAATTTATAATTTTAAATAAGGATTAATTCAATAATAAATTTAATAATAAATAAAGTTTTTATTTTTTTATTTTTTTTTTTAATAAATAATTTTTTTTTAATAAATATTATTAATAATATTAATATTAAAATAGAGAAAAATTTTTTTTTTTTTTTTTAAAGGAGAAAATTATTAAATCACCAATTAAAATTAACATTGAATAACAAAGTTTAATAAGATTTAGAGAGAAAAAATTAATAAAAAAAAGAAAGGATTTACTTATAATAAAATAATAAAATAATTAAAATAATTAATAAAAAATAATTAATTAGTTAATTAATTAATACATAAATCATTAATCATTTAAACAAATAAAAATAAAGTAATGTAAAGTAAAAAAAAAAAATTTAAATTGATTTCTATTCATTTTTTTTTTTACTTACCTTTAAAATAAATAAATAAAGTTTTTTTTTTTTATTATTATTATTAAAATATAAATAAATTAAATTTTATTTCATTTCATTTTATTTCATTTGCATTGCATTTCATTTAATTATGTTACATATTTTTCCTTTTTTTTTTTATATATATATATTTTTATATTTTATTTGTTTTATCTTCCTTTTATTTTATTTTATTTTTTTTGTCATAGATATAAAATTTTCTATTTCTTTTTAAATATCATTTCTTTCTTTAAATTACACAAATAAAAAAAAAAAAGTAACGAATAACAAAAAAATAAAAAAATATTTATTATTGTATTATTCATTGTATTATTCATTTAATCATTTAATCATTTAGTCATAATTATAATAATAATCATAATAATAATATGTTTTAAGTATCTTCTTACAAAAGTTATATAATAAATAATATTTAATAAATAAGATTATTTTTTATTAATTATTGAATCCTTCTATAATAATAATAATAATAATAATAATAACTATAATTAAATAATGAATAATGAATAATAATAATAATTCTATTTAACATAATAGTAATAATAATTATAATAATGTTAATTGCATATTGTATTATTTATTATTATTCATTATTATTATTGTAAAAAAAAAAAATTTTTTTTTTTTTACATTACACCAACTAAAAAGAAAAAAAAAATTTTTTTTTTTTACATTACACCAACTAAAAAGAAAAAAAAATTTTTTTTTTTTTTAATATTATTTTTGTATTAGGTAATTAATCATATTACCTATGATTTAATTATTATGTAATTATATAATCATTGTATGATAAGTATTTTTTTTATTATTATTCTTTTTTCTTTTCTTTTTTTTTTTTATGTTATATGATATATTATAAATTATAATAAATTATAAATTATAATAAATTATATTATAAAATTATATTATATTATATTATATTGTATTGTATTATATCATTTCTATTCTAATTTTTTATGATATATTATGTATTAAAATATTATAATATTATATATTATATCATTTTAATGTAATTTACAACAATAATAATTATTCAATTCATTTCTTTATTTAATATATAATTATTGTTTATTTAGTGTTACCTATATTTATTATAGTGTATTGTTTATATATAAAATTAAAATTAAATTATTTATCCTTATATATTATGTATAATATTTAATATAAAAATCATTTTGATTCAAATATAACTATAATATATTTATCCCATAATAATAATATATAATAATAATATAATTATATATAATAATTATATATATAAAATGTCATTAGTATTAGTATAATGATTTATTATATTATTTTTAATAAAACTGTTTTTTTTGTGTATTTTTATTTTTAGAAAAAAAAAATAATAATTTTTCTATATTAATTTTTTTTGTATAAATTAAAAAAATGATGATAGTGGATATAAAATATTAGTAATGGAGACAAAAAAGAAATTACAACTAAAAAAAGGAAAAAATAATAATTAATTTTTTTTTTTTTTAAAAAAAAGTACTAAAATAATAAAAAAAAAAAGAATAATAAATAATACATTATAATAATTAATAAATAATAATAAATAATAATTAAAATATAATCAAATAATAATTAAAAATATAATAATATAATAATATAATATATAATATATAATCATTTGAAAAAAGTAAGTCTTATGATAAAAAGGAATGCCTTTTTTTTTTTGTATTACCGTAAAAAAAAAAAAGAAAATCATTTACACCACAATTTTTTTTTATTTAATAATATTAAAAAAATAAAAAAAAAAGAAAAAAACATGAAAATCCATTCAAATAATAATATTAAATAATAATAATAATAAAAGTAAAAAGCATGCAACTACTTTTTTTTTTTTTTTTTTTTTTTTAAAAAAGTTATATATATATCATTATACATAATTCATTATACATAATTTGTAATTATTATTCATAATTTATAATACATCATTCATAATTTATAATTTATAATAAGTATGGAAACAATATAACAATATCATTAGACAATTGAAATAATAAAAAAGACAATACAAAAGTAAGATGATGATTCTTTTTATTACATATTCTTTTTATTTATTTAAAACGATGATAAAAAAAAAGCAACACTTTATTATTATTATTAAAAGTTCTCATTATATTAAAAATATTTATTTTCATTTCATTTTTTTATTTTATGATAATAATAATAGTAATAATAATAAAATTAAACTTTTTTACTTTTTATTTATTTAATTAATGATTAATTATGATTAATAATTGATGACCATTATATTTAACTTTTAACTTGTTCAACTTATTATTTCAAAACAATAATTATTTAAAAACAATTGATTAATAAGGATTAATGATTTAAGGAATACATTATTAATATTATTATTATTATCATTAATATTATCTTTAATATTATTATTATTATTATTATTTGTATGATACATACTTATTTATTTATTTATTCTTAATTTTTAATGGATTGCTTTTTTTTAATTTCTTAATTATTTCTTAAAACTAAGAAAAAACTCTTTTTCTATTGTTTAAAATTTTTTATTTTTAAGTGGTAGGTTAAAATTTATTGGTAATTTTTAAAATCAAATCAAATAAAAATAAATTTTATTATTATTATTATTATTATTATTAATCATGTATGTATTATTTATTATTATTTATTTTATTAATATTTTATTATTTGTGTAATCATAAAATCATATTAAAAATAATTTCTTTTTTTTTTTTTAAACCATAAATTAACCAAAAAAATAAAAAATATATATTTTTAATACATTAAATTCTTTTCTTTTCTTTTATTTTATTTCCCCCTATTTTTTTTTTATTTTCAATTTTTTTTTTATTTGTTATTTTTTTTTTACAACCTCAATAACATTTTATTTCTTTAAAAGGAATAAAAATGAAAGATATAAAAAATTAAAAATTAAAAATTGAAACATTTAATAAATAAAATAAAATAAAATAAAATAAAATAAAATAGTATTAAAATTAATACAATATTTAAATAGTATTAAATACATTATCGTTTTTTGTAATACAAAAGTACAAAAAAAGAAAATATTATAAATGAAACTTAAAATTTATTTTTATTTAAATTATTTTTTTATATATCAATTTTATTTATTTATTTATTAATAAGTATATAATAATAATTGTATATAAAATAGGTATGTATATAAAAATAGGTATATATATAGAAATATAGAAATCTATATTAAAAATAAATAAATCAAGTTCATGAATAAATTAAATAAAAAATAAACATTTTCAATTATTTTATATTGTGTATGTAATTTTATGCATGTAAATTTTTATCATTATTATTTTTATGTATTTTTATGTATATTTATGTATTTTTTTGTGGTGGTATATTTTAATATTATTTTTAATATATGTATACCGTTTTAAAAAAATTTTTTACTTTTTTTTTTTTCAATTTGATAATAGAGTAAAGTAAAAAATTCCTTACCGTTTTTATTGTTATTATTTATTATTTATTATTTTATTATTATTATTATTCTAAATGTTAAAATGTAATGTCACACTTGTTGTATGAAGTTGTAAAATATTGATATTGTTTATTATTTATTATTATTATTTTATATATTTTTACATTTATAAAATATGTATAATGTTTAACAAAATTAATAAGAAAAAAAATTTTTTTTTAATTTTTTTTAAAACTTATTTTTTTTTTTTTTTTGTTTTATGATAATGATGACAATTAAAAAATTCAAATGTATCATCAATACAAATAAAACATAAAACAGAAAAAAACAAAACAAAAAAACAAAAAAAAAACAAAAAAAAAACAACATAAAAACAAAACAAAACAAAACAGCATAAAATAAATTACTAAAAAAAGTAGGTAAATTTTAAAATAAATAACAAAAAAAAATTTTTTTTTTTAATTACGGCTGATTCCCTCTATGAGAATAATTAAAATTAAAAAAATTAAATAATTAAATGTTTAGGATTAGTCATACAAAAATACAAAAATACAAAAAAAAAATTTTTTTTCTTTGTTTATTTATTTATTTATTTATTTGTTACTAACTCTGTGTATATAGGTTTTAAAACAAGCAAAAAAAAAATTTTTTTTTTTACTTTTTTTTCCTTTTTTACTATTTTACTTTATGCTTTTTTTTTTTTTTTTTATTTGTTTATTGAATTTTTTTTTTTTTATTTTTGTTACTAAAAAAACTAGTTTTAAAACAAGTAAGAGAATAAAAAAAATTTTTTTCTTTTGTTTCTATTTGTTTATTGTTTTAGATTTTTTTTTTTTTTTTTTTTACTTTTTTTTCTTTTCTTTTCTTTTTTCATTTTTTTACTTAATTAAGAAAAAAATAATAAAACATGCTTTGTTCTTTTTTTTTTTCTTCGTTTTAGATTTTTTTTTCTTTTTTTTAAAAAAAACAACATTTTTATATTTAAATTAAATGTATACATAAATAATAAATTAAATAAACTTTATGAATTCATAGATTATATATTATATTATACTCTATAATATACAATATATAATATATAAAATTTTTTTTTTTATTTTTCCATTTTTTTAATCATTAAAATTTTTAAAATTTGATACATAAACACATAAACAAAAAAAAAATATTTTAATATTTTAATATTTTAATTTTGTAATTTTGTATAATACAATTATTTTTATTTAATTATTATGTATCATGTAATTAAGGTAAATTTATTATTATTTAAAAATGAATGATGTCTATTGTACAATGTAAAATATATAAAATTTAATCTCTTCTCTTATAAATAAAATAAGTTAATTTATTATAATATTAACTTAGTTATTCTATAAACCGTAATTCATAATCCATAATATGTCATAATACATAATACATAATCCATAATATATAATATTTAATACATAAATAAAATATATCCTATCATTATAATATCATAATATCATAAAAAAAAAGAACATAATATCATAATTTACATAATTTACATAATATACATAATATACATAATATACATAATATACATAATATACATAATATACATAATATACATAAAACATAAAACATAAAACATCAAGCATAAAACATAATACAATAATAAATTAAATTAAAAAAATAAAAGTCATACAATCATACATAATCCATAATTTTATTTTATTTATTTATTTATTTATTTATTTTATTTATTTAAATTTAAAATTTTAATTTGTAAATTTTAATTATGAATTTTTAAATTTCCTTTTTTTATTATATATATATAAAAGTACAAAAAAAAAAAAAAACACAAAATATAATAAAAAATAATATTCTTAATAGGAGTTAAAACTAATAATAATAAATAATAAATAAATAATTAATAAAAACATGTTTTATAATACATAATACATAATAAAATAAAATAAATAAAATAAATAATATAATAATATAAAATAAATAATTAATTAATACAAATACAAATAAATTAAAAAAAAAGAAAAAATTGTAATCTTTCTTTTTCACTTTATTTTTTTATTTTTAGCCAAAAGTTAATATAAATAATTTATATACATTTCTCCTTTTTTTTTTTTTATGAGGTTACAAAAAAAGAAAAAGAAAAATTCAAATTATTTTTAATAAAATTTAAATTTTATACATGCATAAATTTAAAATTTTAAAAATAGAAAAAAAAAGTGATAAATAAAATAAATAAATAAATAATATTAAAAAAAATTAATTTAAAAGCTAATTTAATTTATAGAATTTTCTATTTTTCTAAAAATTAAATTTTTTATTTTTTATGAGTAATCATTTTTTTTATTATTTTTATGTTTTATGTTTTATGATTTCATATTTTATATAATTTATATAATTTTAATATTTTATATAATTTAATATTTTATATTTTATGTAATTTTTTTTTTCGAATAATAATAAAATGATAAAATTATAAACATTTTTAGGAGAGTTTTCTATATATATAAAAATTAATAAAAATTAATTAATTAATTAATTAATTAAATGAAAAAGGATTTAAACTAAATAAATTAAATAATAATTATTAAATAATAATATGATAATAATATAATAATAAATAATAATAAATAATAATAGAAAAACAAATTAATATATATTCATAATAATTATTATTATAAATTATTATTATAAATTATTATTTAGTCATCATACTTTAAAATAAAGAAAAAAAAAAAAGAAAAAAGAAAAAAGAAAAAATTTACATAAATGATTACATCATTTAAAATACCATATCCCTTTTTTTTTTTTTTTCTATAATAAATTAAATATCATATCTTTTATGGAAAAATAAGAAAATAAGAAAAAGAAAATAAGAAAAAAGAAAAATATCATAATTCATTTTGTTTATATTTGTTTATATGATAATAATAGGATGAATTTGAATTTATAATAGGATGGATTTATAATATTAAAAAAAGAATAATTAAAAGAATAATTAAAAGAATAATATTTAATAATATTAAATATTATTTTATATTATTATTATTTTTTTATTTTTTAAGGTTGGTTTTAACAAAATATTTTTTATTTTATTTTAAATTTAGTTTTAGTTTTATTTATTTATTTATTTATTTTCTATTACAATTTTTTTTCACTGTTTTTTTGTAACATTATTTACTATTATGGTATTATTAATTATTAATTATTAATTCTTTTTATATTATTTTATTTTATTTTTTATTATCTCCATTATCTGTATTCTTTATTCTGTATTTTATTTACTTATTTATTTATTTATTTATTTATTTAATATTATGGATTTTAATAATATCAAATAATAATAATAAATAATAATAATAGTAAATAATAATAGTAAATAATAATATTAATAATTTATTATTTATTATTATAAACAATATTATTTTTATTATTATTTATTTATTTATTTTTTTTATTTTATTTATTCATGTAATTCAATGGGTAAATCATCAGGATCTTTAAAAAAGGTCATTTTTTTTTGAGTAAAAGTATCTATTCGTATAGGTTCACATTCTATTCCTTTTTCTTTTAATTTTTCTACTACTTTTTCTATATCTGTGACATGAAAGGCTAAATGTCTTAAACCACAGGCTTCAGGATGAGTAGGTCTTGAAGGTGGATTTTTCATTCCAAAAATTTCAAGTTCTATTCCACTTTCACCACATTTTAAATCAAGTTTCCAATCTTGTCGTTCGGGTCGATAATTTTCTCGTAGAATTGGAAATTCTAATTTATTGACATAAAAATCACGAGAAATTTCATAATTTGATACAATAATGGCAATATGATGAATTTTATTTAAAAACATTTTTTATATTTATTTATTTATTTATATTTATTTATTTATTTATATTTATATATTATTTATTTATTTATTAAATGTTTATATATTTATATATTTATATATTAATTATATATATACTTTTTATATTATATTTATTTATGTTTTTTTTTTTATATTTTTATTTATTTACTTTTTATTTACTTTTTCTATTTATTTATTTTATTATAAAAAAAAAAAAAGAAGAAAAAGAAATTTTATTTTATTCATTCATTTAATAATATTTATTTATTTATTTTTTAATTCATATTGTATAATATTATATAATATAAATATAAATTAATATATGATACAATTAATATTGTATTAATCATTTAATAATAAAAATAAATAAATAAAATAAATAAAATAAATAAATAATTTTTTTATTTTTAGAGTTTTTAAAGTATTATATTAAGTGTAATTGTTAAAAAAAAAAAGAATTATTATTATTATTATTATTATTATTTAAAGTCATATTAAGATCATATTTTAATTATACTTTATTTAAAAAAAACAAAAACAAAAACAAAAAGCAATAAACATAAAAACATAAACGGACTAAAAAAAAAATTTTATAGTAATAAATAGAGTTTTTTTTTTTAAAAAAAAATTATTATTATTTATTATTTATTATTATTTTAGGATAAATCATCATAAAAATTGAATAATAAAGGATTACCTTTTTTTTAATAATAATATAATAGTTTAAAGAATCAAATAAAAAAAAATTTATATATAATAAAAAAATAAAAAAAGAAAAAACTATCCATTCTATTCTATATTTTATTATTAATTATTAATTATTAATTATTTAAAAATAAATAAAAAAAAATATTATTATAAAAGTCACAAAATTTAATTAAAAAAACAATTAAATTAAAAAATAAAATTTTAAAACTAAAAAAAACTAAACTTCAAAAAAGTTTTTCTATTTTCTATTTTGTTTTTATTACTTTCTAAGTATGTTCAAAAAAAAAAAAAAAAAAAAAAAGAGAAAAAAAGTTTATTTTTCAATTGTTCAATTATTCTATTTTTCTATTTTCATATTAAAAATGTGTGTTTTATAATAATTATAAAAAATAAAAAAAAAAAAAAAACAATTAAAATAAATTGTAAAACATAAAACAATGTATCAATGTGTAATATATAAAACAAAAAAGAAAAAAGAAAAAAAAAATTGTCTAATCTAATCTAATAATAATAATAATCTAATAATGTTATTATTTATTATTAAAATAAATAAAAAAAAATAAAATATAAAAATATAATAATTATAATTATTATTTTCTTTTTTAAATTCATAAATTTTAATGTCGAATAAGTGTTAATAGAGAATTCGATAGGAGATAAAAAAAATAATTATAAAAAATTATCTATTAAACTTTTTAAAACTTTTTTTTTTTTAAATTTTTTTTTATTTTTGAATACAAAATACAAAATAAAAAGTTTGGAATTTTTTTTTGAATTGTTATAAATTTATATTATAACATGAAACTTGGGCTTTTTTTTTTCCTTTTTTAATTTGATTTTGTGTTTAATTTTTTTATAATTTTTTTTTATTTTTTTTTTTTTTTTAAAAAAATATATATATATATAAAATTAAATTAAATTAAATTAAGATGTAACTCTTAAAAAAAAAAAGATAAATTAATAAATAAATAATAGATTAATAAATAAATAAATAATAGATTAATAAATAAATAAATTAATAGATTAATAAAATAGTTAAGATCAAATAATGATTTATTATTATATTATTCTATATATATTTATATATTTATTTATATAATATGATATAATCGTTTATATTAATTTATATTAATATATATATATTTATTATTATTCAGAAACCGTTTTTTTTTTAATTTATTATTACATATTTACATAATCAATAAAAATTTTAAGAATACAAAAAATAAATACATAAAAGTGTAATGTCACTTTATATATAAAAAATTATGACATCATAATAAATTTAATAATTACAAAAATCAATAATAATAAATAATAATAATAAAACTTAAAAAATAGAAAATAGAAAATAGAAAAATAAATAATAAATAATAAATAATAAATAATAAATAAAAAATAAAAAAGGAAATAATTCTTAATTTAGGATAGAAAAAAGAAAATCATAAATCATAAATCATAAAAAAAAAAAAGAGAACAAAACATTTATAAAATTGAGACAATTAATAAATATATACATATTAATATTTTTAAGTTTAATAAATAGATTGTAAAATAAATAAAAAAATAAATAAATAGATTAAATTATATATATAAATAATTATATATATAATTGTTTATATATATGTATGAAATATTATTTATTTATTTATTTATTATATCATCTATTTATTTTATTAACTATTTATTTATTTATTTATTTATTTATTAATCTCTTTTTTTTTTTTTTTTTATTTTTCAAACTATTTTAATATAGAATATTCAAATTTTTTTTAACATTTGATATTATGCATGATCAAATGTTAAAATAAATAAATAAAAAAATTTTTTTTACTTTGGCTGAAATTTAAAATAAAACAAAATAAAATACAAAGTAAAAAAAAAAAAAATAAAAAAAAAAGGATTTTCATGATGTAATAATTAAAAATAATTATAAAACAATGGATTGATTTTCTTTTTATTTATTTATTTTTTTTAAAAAAAAAATATACAAAAATAAAAAATATACAAAAATAAAATACATAATTAAAACTAAATATAAATAATCAATTTTTTATATGCATTTTATGCAAAATATAAAATACAAAAAAAAAAAATAAAAACATAATTAATTATAATTTTTATTATTATTTTGAATTTAATTTTTTTTTTATCTTAAACTTTTTTTTTTATTTCATATAAAAGTTTCAAGTTTTTATTTTATTATTATCATATATAATATAATTAAATTAAATTATAACAATGAAAAAAAAATGAAAATGGGAAACTTTTACTTTTTATTTATTTATTTATTATATGTTTTAAAATACGGAATAAAATAAAAAATAATAGTTAATTAATCTATAAAAATAATAATAATGTATAAAGAGTTAAGTTTAATAATTATTAACTTTTTTATATAAATAATTAAAATAATAATAATAAAACCAAGAATATAATAATAAAACCAAGAATTCTTTATTTATTCTTGGTTATTTTTGATTTATTTAATATATCTGATGCATATTTTATTAATTATTATTATTATTATTATTTTTTTTTTACCATAAATTTTAATTTTTTTTAAAGTAAATTTATTTATTTATTTATTTATTTATTTATTTAAAATTAATAATGCTAAGAAAAATGAAATTATTTTTTTATATATATTGATAATAATACACTAATATTGTTGTTAATCATAATTCATATTGTATTGTTGTGGTTTTATCTAAACTATAATTTATATATTTTTTTTTTATCATAATTAAATTAAAAAAATTAAAAGTAATAATTATAAATCAATGAGGATTTAATATATTTATTTAATATATTTATTAAATACTATATATATATACATACATATTATTATTATTATAAATATTTTATGACATAAAATAACTTAACAAAAAAAAAGCATCCGTAATATCATTAATTTTTAATTTATTCTATATATATTATAATACATTATAATATATATTAAATAATAATTGTATATGGGATGAAAATAATTAATATAATACAAAAAGTATGACAAAAAAAAAATAAATACAAATTATTTATAAAGTACTTTTAATATTAAATCAATGATTTTTTATTTTATTTTATATTCTTTATATTAAAAAGATATATTTAATTTAATTAATATAATAATACAATGTAATATAATATAATATTAATATTTATATAGAGGGTTTTAAATTTATTGATATAAATTAATAAAAAAAAGAGAAATTTTTTATGTAAAAAATAATTAAAAAAAAAAAAAAAAAAAAAAAAGAAAAAAAAAGCTGAGTGTTGCATTTCGGCAATGTACATGAAATTTTTTGCATTGAATGGTCCTTTACGCCACATTTTACGCCACATTTATATAAAAATTTTTTAAGAGAGTTTATATACTACTTCTTATTTATTTCATAATTTAAAGAATTATAAATATAAATTTTAAATTTCACTTAATATTTTATTTATTTCATAATTTAAAGAATTTATAAATTTTAAATTTCACTTAATATTTTATTTATTTCATAATTTAAAGAATTATAAATATAAATTTTAAATTTCACTTAATATTTTATTTATTTCATAATTTAAAGAATTTATAAATTTTAAATTTCACTTAATATTTTATTTATTTCATAATTTAAATAATTATAGATAAATTTTAAATTTCACTTAATATTTTATTTATTTCATAAGTTAAATAAAAAAAAAAAAAAAAAAGAAATATTAATAAAAAGAAGATGTCACTAATAAATTGGTTTCATAAATCAATAATAAATAAAATATTGATTTTAATAATATAATAAATTTTTTATTAATTTAATTTATAAGCCACAATATAATACATTTAAATAATACGTTATTTTAATGCGCGATACATTTACAAAATACATTGCTGAAATGCACACTTCCCAAAAAAAGTTTAATATTAATTTATTTTTTTTTTAATTATTTTTTTCACATTTTTTTAATTTAATAATTTCCATTTGTGTCATAAATTACAAACTAAAGTTTTTTTTTTGTATCTTGAAAAAAAACTTTAATTAAGAATAATAATAATATATATTATTATATTATATTATATTATATTATATTATGATTATCATTAATATATTTTAATAATATTTAATATCATTTCTTAATTTCTTATATTATAAATATATTATTCCATAAAGTGAAAATACTTAATGATAAAATAAATATAAAATATAAAATATTATTAATATATGATGAAATTTAATTTAAATATAAAACATATTTATATTAATATAAAAATACAATACAATACAATACAATATAAATAAATAAATAAAATTTTTTTTTGGAACATTTCCTTATTAATTAATTAATTAAAAAAAAAAGTATAAACATAAAAAAAAAAAAAAAAAAATTAATTTAACGAAAATGAAAGAAGGCTAAAAAAATTTTTGAATTTTTACATAAATCATTATGTAACAATTTTTTTTATTAAATATTAGGAATAAATAAAATAATAAAATAATAAATAAATAAAATAATACATAATACATAATAAGAATAATACATAATAATAAAAATGGGAAGTGTGCATTTCGGCAATGTATTTCGTAAATGTATCGCGCATTAAAATAACGTATTATTTAAATGTATTATATTGTGGCTTATAAAATAAATAAATAAAAAATTTATTATATTATTAAAATCAATATTTTATTTATTATTGATTTATGAAACCAATTTATTAGTGGTATCTTCTTTTTATTAATATTTCTTTTTTTTTTTTATTTAACTTATGAAATAAATAAAATATTATGTGAAATTTAAAATTTATATTTATAATTCTTTAAATTATGAAATAAAAAAAATATTAAGTGAAATTTAAAATTTATATTTATAATTCTTTAAATTATGAAATAAATAAAATATTAAGTGAAATTTAAAATTTATATTTATAATTCTTTAAATTATGAAATAAATAAGAAATGTTTTAATATACAAGTACTAGTATATAAACTCTCTTAAAAAATTTTTATATAAATGTGGCGTCAAAAATATTTATATAAATTTAAAATATGAAATGTGGCGTAAAGGACCTGTCAATGCAAAAAATTTCATGTACATTGCCGAAATGCTACACTCAGAATAAAAATATTTCATCAATTACATAATCATAATGCATCATCTATAAATACATAATAATAAATTTTTTTTTTTAAAAAAAAAATTAATCCTAATTAATTTATTATTATTATTTTCTTTTAATCATGCCTAAATTATACATTATTTTATTTCCTGTATTTTTTTTATATTATTTTATTTTTACTATAATATTGTTAATATTTATTTAATACTATTCATTATTTATTTATTTAATTATTTATTTGTTTATAAATAATTATATTTTTTTTATAAAATATAATAAGATAATAATAAAATAAAAAGACATTTACAAAATAAATAAATAAATAAATAGTAGATAAATAATTTTTGTGTCTTATTCCTAGTTATTATAATTTCCATGAACCAAAACAAAATAATGAAATAATGATATATTAACATAAAAAAAAAAATTTTATTTAATATATTTTTTATAATAAATAATAAATACAAAAAATATTATCTATATAATAAATCGGGAGAAGTGCATTTCGGAATCGTACATTATTGTATGTGGCTTGATGATAAAATATTTTATAGCCACATTTATCAAAAATAAATAAATATATAAATAACTAAATAAAATCAAAATAATATTTTATTAATAATCTTTTAAATAATATTTTGTTAAAAATTGTATTATAAAAAAGGACTTGTTCTGTTATCATTAAATAAATAAAACTATTATAATTATTAAATAAATAATTATTGTAATAAATAATAAATATATAAATAAATAAATACATAAATAATTAAATAAAATTAAATATTATTTTATTAATAATCTTTTAAATAATATTTTGTTAAAAAAGGACTTGTTCTGTTATCATTAAATAAATAAAACTATTATATTTTAAAAATAATTATTTACATAAATATAATACTAATTATTGGAATTATTATAAGAATATAGAGCATATAACAAATAATGCTTCAGAATATTTTAATAAGTACTTAAATAATTTATTTCCAAAAAAATCTTCATTTTTTAAATTAATTTATATATTAAAAAAAGAAGAATCCTTTTCCTACAATGATTACGAAATGAGAATTAATGGAATCTGGAGAAAAAAACAAAAAATAATTAAAAAACTGATGAAATAAAAAATATAATTGAAAATTATAAGTATATGGAAAAAGATTATATTTATAATGGATATGATAGAAAAGATATTGTTGAATTATGGTATAATTGCTTAATTGATTTAAATAATAAAAAATACTAATTTTTTATTATAAATTAGTATTTTTCTAACCTTTTTAAATTATATGTTATGCTTAATTATTGTTCTTGTAACAATATAAGGAAATAAAATTACTTTAAGATTTTTTTTAGCTAGTTTTTAACTAAATTATATCTAAAACTGATCTATTTAACTATAATTAAAATATAATTAATATCAATATCAAAATTTTTAGTATAAAAATATTATTAATATCAATATCAAAATTTTTAATATAAATATATTATTATTAATATCAATATCAAATTTTTTAGTATAAAAATATTATCAATATCAATGTCAATCTTATTTAGTAAAAATAATAATATCAATTATGTTTAAAAAATCATTAAATAAATATTTTTTTATTTTTTTATTATTTTATTAAAATTTTAGTTATTATTATTACAATTTAATAATAAAATAAATTAAAATATTGTATATAAATAATTTTAAATATAAATGAAAAATATTATAAAATATTAAATAAAATAAAAGACTTTGAAAAAATATGATTTTTGTTTGTTTGTAAAAGTTAATGAATAACTTGAATCTTTCTTTTTTAAATTTTTTTTGTATTCTTTTGTATTTTTTTTTTTCAATTCTTTGATTTTATTATAATTATTTTTATTTCATTTTATTTCATTTTTTAAATTGTAATTATTAATTATAATTTTTAATTATTATTTATTTATTTATTCATTTATTTAATATATAAAATTTCATGCGCCACAGATTCCGAAATGCACAATTCCGAAATGCACGATTCCGAAATGCACGATTGCGAAATGCACCACATTCAATAAATCATTGAAATATTTAATGTATAAATATTTATATTATTTTTAATACACAAAAAATATACAATATAAATATAAATATATAAATATAAATATTCATATATACAATGTATACAACCATATACAACCATATACAATCTATAAATAAAAATTAAAAATTTAATAAAAAAAACTTTAATTATTAAATATTTAAATATTAAAAATTTATTTTTTTTAGCCAAAAAAAAAAATTTTTTTTATACATTTTGTTATAGGTTTTGGCTTAAAAAAAAATTCTTGTATTTAAATTTTTTTTTTTTTTTAATATTTAATAACATAAAAAAAAAGAAAGAAATCAATACAAATCAACACATATCACATATATCACACATATAATATAGCATTCCGTTTTTTTTTCTTTTTTTTTTATTTTAAAAAAACTCCACAATAAAATGAAAAAAAAAAAAGTTAAACATTTTTTTATATAGTAAATTATTTTATAAAATTATTTTATAAATATATTATTCATTCATTCATTTTTTTGTTTTTGTTTTTGTATTTGTTCTTTTTTTTTTTTTTATTGTGGAGTTTTTTTATTTTTATTTATCATAATAAATTATTTATTAATTAATTATTTATATATTTATTTATTTATTTATTTATAATAATTTTCCTTTTTTTTTTTTTTTTTTTTTTTTGTAATTATGATTCATACTTAAATAATTTAACTAATTACATAACATAACAATAACAAATTAATAAAAATAAAAATAAAAAAAAAAAAAAAACTTGTGACTTAAAAAAAAAAAGATTATTATAATAATAAAAGTTTATTTTTTATGATATTTTTTATTTTTTTATTTTTTTTTGTAATAAACATTTGATTTTATATTTTTATATATACAATTTTTTTTAATATAATTTTATAAATTTTAGAATTTCTATTTTTTTTCTTTATTTATTCTTCAATTAGATTAAAAAAAAGAAAAATAGAAAAAATTTTAAAATGATAATAATTTTTCTTTTTTTTTTTTTTTTCTTCTTTCTTATAAAATATTATTATATATTTATTTCATTTCATTTTTAATTTCATATCTATATAATAAACTATATATTAATAGATATATTTTAATAGATTCATATAGTTTATCCTAAATAAAATATATAAATATATGTATATATATTTATTTTTTTGTTAATGTTACTCCATTTTTTTTTTTCTTTTTTTTTTTTTTTTTACTATTACTCGGTAAAAAGTTTAATCTTGGAAAACATTTTATGTAAATTATGTTCATCAAATGGTAAATATTCGGCTATGGTAAAAGCGACAACATTGGAATGTTGAGTTATTAATTGTAATACCTCATCTAATTTATCCATTTTCATTTTACCTCCTACGGCTCCATCTCCTACTAAATTTGGATTAGCAAAATAGGTAGAATGGAAAAATCGTTCATCTAATACATCAATATCAAGATGAACTAAAATATAATCATACTTGGACATAAATTGTTTAATTTCTTCATCCGAAACAAATTCTTTATCTTGTATTTTATAATGGATACCGTGAGTTTGAAGAAATTTATCTTGATAATCATGAAGTTTTTGTAATCCAATATAAAGTATATCTTCTGGTTTAAATTTTGGATGTTTCATTTCTGAGGTAAGACTTTCAGAACAATGTCCTAATAAACTACCTAATACCATAGCATGAGCTCTAGGATAACCATCATTAATGGTGGAAACATCTGGATGTGCATCAATCCATAAAATACCACATTTTTGATGATATTTACCATTCATATAATCAAAAGGAGCTAAAGAAACTATACAATTACCACCTATAGTAATAACTTTATCAGGATTTTCTTGTTCTAATTTTTTTTGAGCATCTCGAATTCCTTCTAATACTTCTTTTTCTCCTTTAATACCATTAGTAATAGGTTTTTCTTCATCTGTTTCAGTTGGTGGTGTAATATTAACTTTAATTAAAGGTTGATTAGGATTTTCTGGTAAAATATATTGTAATAAATTGGCACCAAAATAATAGGTCTCAAGACCTCCACTAATATGATCTGGATATAAAAGTCTAATAGTTTTCATTTTTTTTTTTTGTAGTTGTATTTATTGTTGTATTTGTATTTATGTTTATATATGAATTATATTTTAATTTATTTTATTTTTATTCTTTGTTTATTTTTTTTATTTTTATTCTTTGTTTTGAAATTTTTTTATTCAAAAATTATGAAATTCAAATTTCTAATTTTTTTTTAATTATTATAATATATGTATATATAAAAAAAAAATAAATATTAATTCATTGTTAATTTTTTTTATTTTTTTTTTATTTATAAATATATATAATATGAAATTAAATTAGTAATTAAATAAGTCATTTATTTTTTTTATATAATTAATAAACTTCAATTTTCCATTTCAATTAAATTGCAATAATAATAATTAATAATATTTAAAAATATTTATAAATATATATATATTTATATTTAAATTGCTTTTTTAAAATTTTTATTACCTTTTTTATTATTATTGTATATGATAATTTTATTTCTCTTTATTTAAAAAAAATGAAATTATATATATACCTATTTGATGTTTGAATGATCTTAACACAACCTTTAATTGTTAATAATATTCTTAATTCTTTATTTTTTTTTTTTCTCTAATATTATCTAATTATTTCATAATATATTAAGAATAATATATTATGAATTAATTTAAAAATATATATTTTTAAATAATGTAAAATAAAATAAAAATTTTTATAATTACAACTACATATTACGTATTATATATTACGTAAATATTACGTATTAAATAAATAAAAATTTATTAGATAGAATGAATTAAATATATAGAATTATAAGAATTATTTAATAATGGATAGGATATGATTTGAAAAAATCCTTTCATAACCCATATTTATCCATTTTTAGTAATATATATTTATAAATAATGAATAATCATGAATAATGAATAATAATAATGATTTTTATAGCCTAAAAACTTTATTTTGAAGAATATATTGAATTAAAAGTAAATAAATAAATAAATAAATAAATAAATAAATAAATAGATAGATAGATAAATAATTTATAGAAGTTATTATTTAGATTTAATATAAATATAAATATTAAATACAATAAAATAAAAAAAAAAGATGTTAACTTACACACAAAAAAGAAAAAGTATGTAACAAAAAAAATAATTATAATTTATCATTGATATTATTAATTATTATTAATTATTATTATTATCAATTATTATAATAATATATATGTCATTAAATAAATAAATAATAATTATTTTATTGAATTTTAATTTTTGTATTTATTATTATTATTATTATTATTATTATTATTATTATTATTATTATTATTATTAATCATAATTTTCTATGATTATTATTAAGTAAAATAAAGGATGACAAAGGTTTACAAAAAATAAATAATTAATATAAAAAAAAAAAAAAAAATCCATAAATTGGATTGTTACTCCATAATTGGAAAAAAGTTTAAAAAATAATAAAATCTTTAATACAGTTTAATCAATTATATTAATAATATAATAATTAATAATTACTTAACAAACAAATTTTTAAAGTACGTACTTTTTTTAAGTTTCAACAAAAAAAAAAAAAAAAATAGAAAAATCGATTTTCTTTTTTTTTTATTATTATTAAAGATTCGCAAAGTTTATTTATTATACAAATTAAATGGATAATAAGAATAAAATAATAAATAATAAATAATAAATAATAATAATATTTAATAATAATAATAATAATAAAATTAAATAATCAAATAATAGAAATTTATACTATTATTATATTTATTATTTTTTTATTACTTAAAACTTATTTTCTTTTTCTTTTTTCTATTGTTAAAACTTTCTTAATTATATTTTTTTATATTTAAATATATAAATATATTTATTGTTTCACTTTTCTTTAATTGTGAAAAATAAATGTGACTTTCTTATAAAATTAAGGTAATATAATATATAATATAAAATAAAATAAAATAAAATAAAAAAATTAATAATTAAATGGATCACCTAAAATTTTTATTTCATTATATTTTTTATTCATAACAATAATAAAATTTATATTATTATTAATATTAATATTAATAAATAAAATTATCATAAATAATATAATACAATTAAAAAAGGAAAAAAAAAGTAGGGCACCTTTAAATGAATCAATGGTTCATTTACCCTGTCTTTATTTAATAATTAATTATTTAATGATTTAAAGATATATTAATTTTTTTTAATAAAAATTATTTATATTTGTATTTATTTTATAGGTAATTTTTTTATATAATTTTATTTCTGTTACATTTTTATTAGATTTATATATTTTAATAATAAATTATTATTATTATTAATTATTAATTTAATAATAATATTTTTTTTAAGGATTTATTTTATTTATATTAATGGAGTTGATTTATTAAAGAAAGGATTAATACTAAAAAAGAAAAAGAAAAAGAAAAATATTTTTAATTTTTTTTATTATTACAAAATTAATTTTTTAATTTTTAATTTTTTAATTTTTAATTTTTAATTTTTAATTTTTATTTTTATTTTTAATTTCAAAACTAAACTTAAATAAAATAATAATTTTCTATTCTATTTTGTTTAAGGTTACACCAAATATAATGATTTTAAAATACCTTATTTATTATGATTTATAAAATATAAAAAAATATATGTAATAAAAATATTTATATTTATATTTATATTATTAAATAATAATGTTAATATTATGATATATAAATTTTATAATAATAAAATTCAAATGAAAAAAAAATATTCTATTGTATTTGTATTGTAATTAATTTAATATATAATAGAACATGAACATATAAAATAAATCTTAAAATTTACAAGAAAAAAAAATATTTGAATACAAAAAAAGAAAAACGAAATATAAATTATAAATTTTATTTTATTTTATTTATATTATTAATTTATTGATTATATATATTATCATTTAAAAGAGATTTTTATTAAAAACTAATTATTGCTAGATTATTCGTTTTTTATGTTTTTTTTTTTTTTTAATTCTTTCTTTACAATATAATATAATAATATAATATAATAAAATACAATACAATAAAATATATATGAAAACAAAATAAATAAAGTTTAAAAAAAAATTAATTTAAAAAAACAAAAAAATATATTAATATAAAATTTAACCAAATATGGAAAATATTAGTAATTAATTAATTTGTGAAAAAAAAACGTTTTTTTTTGTTACATCAAAAAATATTAAAAAATTTTATTATTATTATTATTATTATTATTATGATTATGATTATTATTATTATTATTATAATATTTTTAATAATTAAGGTATAAAACAATAAAACGTATTATTTTTAGTATATTATTATATATTATATATAAACTATTATTTAATAATTAATAATAATAAATGGTAAAATAAACGGAAAAAAAAATAAATAGTAACTGAAATAATAATTATAATAAGAATAATATAATTTATATTATACAATTTATATTATTATTTTATTATTATTTTTTTATTATTCCTTTTTATTTTACATTATTTATTTTGTAGTTATATTTATATTTTGTATTATTTTTTTTATATTATATTATTATAATTATTATAATAAGTTTATATTTATCCATTTCATTGTTTTTTTTTTATTCCTTTTTCCTTTTTTTTATTTATTTTTTCATATTTTCCATCTTTTATTTTCTATAAATTATATTTATATCTATTATATATATTCTATTTTAATTATTCTTTTTTTTTCTATTTTTCTATATTATTATCATTATTTTTTAATATGATTTAAGATTTTAGGGCTTTTTTTTTTTTTTTTTAATATATATATATAGATATGATATAAAAAAAATAATAATATGATAAATTGAAATCAAAAAACAAAACTTTAATAATAAAAAATTTAATTATTACTTTTAATTCTATATTAATTAATAGTTTTATGTATCAAACAATGTCATAATGTCATAATATACGTTGTATTAATAATATTCATGTAAAACATTAAAAAAAATATTTATTTAGTTAGTGGATTTTTAAATTAATAAAATAATTTATTATTTTTTATTATTATTATTATTTATTTATTATTATTATTATTATTTATTTATTATTATTATTAATGTTAACTAAGGGAAATAAAAATTAATTTGATTTTGATTTTGATTTATTTTAAGATTTTCTATTTTAATTTTAAATTTTTTTTATAACATCATTAATACTTTATAATTTTTATCCTTTAAATCTATTTTATTTAATAAATAATAATAATAATTACTATAATTATTAATTTTATTGTTATTCTTCTAACTCAATAAACTAATTTATTAGTTATTTTATCATTATTATTATTATTATTATTGTTAAATTGATTCATTTCTTTTATTTTTTTTTATTTAATTTGTACTTGTAATTTTAAAATTTATAGAATTAAAAAGTTTTTAATAAATAAATAAATAAATAAAGAAATAAATAACTTTATTTTTCTGTATTAATTTTTTAATTTATTTTAATAATATTATTTATTTTATAATATTAATTATTTATAACTAAATAAAAAAAAAAGAAATACAAAAAAAAAAAAAAAAATAACAAAAAAAAAATATTATTCAAAACAAAAATTGTAGTAAAAAATTTAACATAAAAGATTTTGGGGAAGTTCAATAATACTAATAATAATTAATAATTAATAATAATAATTAAATAAATAATTAAATAATTAAATAATTAAATAAAAAAGTTTTAATTATGTTTGTGTTTATGGCTTTGTTGTATTTGAATAAAAAAATAAAAACTTTTTAAAAAGTTTATTTTTAAATTTATTAAAAAATGATTTATTTTTTTTATTTTTTTTTTAAACATTTTTATTAATAAAAAGAAAAAAAAATTAAAGTTTTAACTTAAATTTTTTTGGCTAAAAAGCAAACTTTATAAAAATTAAAAATGTTAATAATAATTTTTTAATAACTCATGTTTAAATAATAAATATAATAAAATTAAAATAAAAATAAAAATAAAAATAAAAATAAAAATAAAAATAAAATAAATAGAAATAAATGGTTAAATGATCAAATGATTAAATGAATGAATAAATACAAAGAATACAAAGATTACAAAAAATACAAAAAAATAATTCTTTATTTTGTTGGCTTTTTTTTTTATTTTTTTTTATCATTATTATATTGAAAATTACATGGTAAACATTTTTTTTTCTGTATAAAATTTTTTTTATTATTATTATATCAATAAATCAATGATTTTATTTAGTCATTTTGTTATTTAATTATTTTGTTCTTTTCAGTGTGAACTGTGTGACTTGGATTCATTTTCATTTTCATTTTCAATTTAATTTTAATTTTTTTTTAATTTTAATTTTTTTTAATTATTATTCATTTGATTAATTTTTTTCTTTTTTTCTTTTTTTTCTTTTTTTTTTTTTTTTTAATTATACCATAAATATACAACACAATAAAAATTAAAATTAAAAATAGGACATTTTTTAATTTGAAATTATCTCATTTAAAAAAATTAATAATAATAAAAAAAAAAAAATAGAAAAAAAAAGAAAAAGAAAAGAAAAAGAAAGGGGATAAAAAAAGAGACAAAAAAAAAAGTCAACCGTTTTTATATATTTTAATACAAAAATAAAAAATGATGTTCATTATTTATAAAATCTTTTTTTATTTTGTTTTATTCTTAAAATACTTAAAAAAATAAAAAAAAGATCGATGATGATAAATAATGAATAATAATGAATAATCAAATAATCAAATAATCAAATAATTAATTAATAATTAAATAATTAATGAATAATTAAACAGTAAAATAATAATTAATTAATAATGAATAATAATGAATAATAAAATAATAATTAATAAAATAATAAAATAATAATTAAATAATTAATAATTTTACTTTTTTAGTATTATTATTAATTACTTTTTTTTTTCTGTTTTAATTCATTTTTTTCTATTCTAAAGATTTTATATCCATCTTTCCATTCTTTTTTTTTATTTTAAATTGATGTATACATCATTTTGTATTCATCTTTTGTTTTTTTTTAACTTTTTTTTTTAATTTTTATTTTTATTTACTTTAACTATTATTACTTTTCTTTTCTATTTTTTTTTATATTTTTGTTATTATTATTCTAATTTCTATTTGTTTTATATTTTTATTATTATTATTAATAATGAATTTATTTAATTATGAATTTCTATTGTTTCGTTTTTGTTTTTTAATTTAATTTATAGTAATTTGTTGATGTTACATTATAATAATAATTAATAATAATAATAATAATAATAATAATTATAAATAAATAATTAAGAATAATAATTGCTTTAATTTTTATTTTTTTTGCTTAAACTTTAAATTTTATTATTATTAACGAAATGAAATTAATATAATTTTTATTATTTAATTAAATAATTAAAATAATTGATTATCATTGATTTTCTTTTTTTCCTTTTTTCCTTTAAATTTTTTTTTTATTTTATTTTATTTTAAATTTTTATTTTAACTTTATGTATACATCATTTTGTATTCATTTATTGTTTTACTATTTAATAACAAAAAAGAAAAAGAAGAAAAAGAAGAAAAAGAAGAAAAACTTTTTTAAAACTTTTATTAATTATTATATTGCATTTATATTATATAACATGATGCAAATGAAGTAGAATAGAATAGAATAATAATTTTTATAATTAAAAAAAAATAGAATTAAAGATAAAGATAAAGATAAAAAAAAAGAATTTATTAACTTTGTTTTGTACAAAAAATAAAAAATAGAAAATAATAAATTAAATTTTAAATTATAAAATTATAAATTATAAAAAAAACGGAAAAGGATAAAAATAAAATAAAATTAAAATAAAAAAGTAAAATAAAACTATATTTTCGAACACTTTTTTTTTATTATTATTTTAGTTTTTTTTTCAGTTTAAACATAAAATAAATAAAATAAAAAGGTTTTCAAATAGTGGATATAAAGAAAAAACATTTTTTTATTTTACTATTTAATAGCATTGTATTTAGAAATTTATTATTTATATTTTCATATTTTTATATAATTTTTTTTTTTTTGAATTAATTCTCATTAATTCTATTCTATTATTTATTCATTTAATTATTTATATATTTATTTGTGTATTGTACATATTTATTTATTTGTTGTTAATATCAAGGGGAGGTTTATCAATATAATTACAATAATTAAATAAATCATTAAATCATTAAATAACTATATATAATATTAATAATTATTAATTAATAATAATTAATTATTCATGTGTTACTGACTGACAATCTTTTGTAATTATGGTTATGATCATAATAAATTAATAAAAAATTAAAATTAAAAATTAAAATTAAAATTAAAAAATAAAAAAAGCCTGTTTTTTTTCTTTCTTATTTTTTTTTTTTTTTTTTATTTTTTTTTTCTGTATATGAAAAATAATATATATATTATATATATATAATGAAATAGAATAGCGGATTCTTTTTCTTTTTTTTTTTGTTTCACATTAACATTTTTAATAAAAAATATAAACTAAATTAAAACTAAAAAAAGTCATTTGTCTATAGTCAAAAAAAAAAAAAAAATGAAAAAGTAAAAAAAAAATCTTAGAATTTGTTCAATAAATATAAAAAAAATATTTCATTTAAAATCTAAACGAAAATTAACTTAAAAAAGAAATGGTTTTAATTATGACATAACAACTTTAAAATAAATAAAATAATTAATTAATTAACTATTAACTATTAAATATTAAATATTAAATAAAATACAAAATACAAAATACAAAAAAAAAGTACAAATTCTAATTTAAACTGAAAAACGAAAAAAAAAAAAAAAAAAACTATTTTAAATTGAAATATATTAAAATCAATACATAAAATTAAATTCTTCCATATATACGGAATTAGTAGGAAAAACGAAATTTTTTTGTAATTTTTAATTTTTAATTTAAGAGAGAAATAATTTATTTAAAAAATGAAAATTTAAAACAAAAAGCAAAAACAAAAAAAGAAAAAAACAAAATTCAAATTTGGAACATGAAATTCATTATATATATATAAAGATAAAGTTAAAGGCAGGAAGACTTTAAAAAAAATTATATTTACTATTTACTACCATAATATTTATTAAAGCATTATTAAAGAAATAAAAAACTAATTTACTATAAAATTAAAACATTTTTATTATTCTTAATAAATTGATAGATATTGAGTTTATTTTATTAGATTTATTAGATTTTATTTAAAAATAATTTTATTATTTTATACTTTCATTAAAAATTTCATTTTTTAATTATGTATTATACATTTTATATATATAATACAACAAATAATTGAGTAAATAATTTATAATATTTTTTTTTCTATTTTATTTTTATTTTTACTGTGTTAATAATAATAATAATAATAAAATTGTTCTAGTTAGTTGCCTCATTTTTTTTTTTATAACTTTTTTCTTTTTTCTTTTTTCTTTTTTTATTTTATTTTATTGTATTTTTTACTATTATAGAAATTTATTAATTAAAAAAAGATTTACTTATTTTTTTATTTTCTATTTTCTATTTTTTTATTTATTTCTATT